>CAUYRB010115833.1:0-22112 GCA_963574695.1 Propithecus perrieri | reverse complement strand
CTACATAGAAAAAATTAGCCGGGCATGGTAGCGCATGTCTGTAGTCCCAGCTACTCGGGAGGCTGAGGCAGTAGGATCGATTGAGCCCAGGAGTGTGAGGTTGCTGTGAGCTAGGCTGACGCCACGGCACTCACTCGAGCCCGGGCAACACCGTTAGACACTTTCTCAAAAAAAAAAAAAAAAAAAAAAAAAAATGCTGGGCAGAAGGTTAGTTTTCCTTCTGTCGCCTTCCTCCCATCCCCCACTGTTACTTGATGACATATTTCTAGCATGAACAGAAGATAATTTGTGACGCTCTGGTTTCTTCCTTTTGAAACTTTCTTCTCTGAAGAGAATGAACATCGGCCTCAGAGTCTTCCTGGTAATAGCAGACAGTCTGCAGCAGAAGGATGGGGAACCGCCCATGCCCACAACAGGCGTCATTCTTCCCTCGGGAAATACTCTCCGTGTAAAGAAAATCTTTCTCAATAAAACCTTGACAGATGAAGAAGCAAAAGTCATAGGTTAGTGTTGACTGAAATAAATAAGTTGCTTTGGAATACAGTTGAATATTCTTTTGTAAAACTCTATGATCAAATCTGAAATGCATAAATTTGCCTAATGTGGTTATTCCAGTCCGTACAACTGTGATAATACATTTTTGATAATCGTTATAAATCTTGACGTTAAGAGTCTTCTGGTTAAAGGTTATCGTTCACTGCATTTTATCCTTTCTTCAAATCAATTTTAGTTTTCTGCGTAATTTTCACACGATTTCTCTAGTTCTTACAATGTGCTATAGCTGGTGATCAGGAAGAATGTATCACATTTGAAACTCCTTTTGTGACAACAATACGCTAATATTATTTAGAGATTGATAGGCTTTTATTACAGAAAGCAACTGTAAGTATTCTTTATCTAACTTCTGATATTTTATAACTATGAGGTTTTTTTCCTCCTAGGAATGTCAGTTTACTATCCTCAAGTAAGGAAAGCATTAGATAGCATTCTCAGACATTTGGACAAAGAAGTCGGGAGACCGATGTGCATGACGAGTGTGCAGATGTCCAATAAGGAGCCCGAAGATATGATCACGTACGTAGCGAACTGTCTATCTTCTTTGCTATTTCGCTTTTCGTAAGAGAGTACAGGTGGTTGATTCCTGCTTACCTGTTGCCTTACCTTCTCTTCTAGAGCTCTCCCAAACTGCCATCTGCTGCATTTTTCGATACAGTGATTCCTTGCAGGCGCTCAGCTTTATTTTTTGAAGTGCTGTCACACTAGTATAGATGGCAAAAGTCAGTCTGGATCCCAGTCTACTTTGTTAATGACAAGGCCCTACGCCTACCCCATGAGTGGTCCATAAGTCCTAGGTACCGCAGACGTGTGTGGGCACGATTGGTTCATTCGATCAGACTAATGCTCTTATTCCCAGAGGGCTGATTTAAAAAAAAAAAAAAATCCTGAAAATGTGAACTCTGATATTGTTGTCTCCTGGGAACCGGGCTACAGAGGAGAACAATGTCTGAGTTTCTTCAGAATCAGCATCTCACCCCACCATCCCCCCCGCCGAGCCTTGTCATCATTTGTCATCCCAGCATGTTTTGTCCTTATTGTCAGGGACTTCCTCCTCAGGAAGATGCATCTGATGGTAATAACTTCTTTAGTTTGCTAGAAAGTATCTACATAGTCTCTATAAGGGAGGTGGGGGTTTTTTTTTTGGATGTTAATACTTGCATCGTAGGTCTTAGAATACCAAATTGGATATTTGATCTCTATTTAATAGGCAATGATTATATACTGCCATATTCTAATATCTCCGAGAGTTTCTTTCATATGAAGTTTTCTGCCTGTGTTATTTCCTCTGGGAAATCTTCCCTTTTTTCAGCACAGCCCTTTCCCTCATCTGTGCCAATAGTTCGCTTTCACTCAGTGGCCCTGACCGCCTACGCAGCATCTCTGAAGACAGCAGCGTCAACATTCCCGGTCAGCTATGTCTTCCGTGACTCCACTGACATTTGCTTTGAACTTCCAGTGTGTTTAATTTACAATATCAAAGATGGAGAAGACCATTTCCGTGATTGGGAGAGGCACAAGATGGCCATAGAGATTTTATTACGTGCAGGTCCTCGGGGTGGGTTCACTGCACACTCAGAGGCCACGCTCGCCGAGGTCAGGGAGTGCGTGGAAAGAGAAAGGGCTCCGTGGACCGATGCCTTTTATGGGTCCAGGCTGTTATCCAAACAGCGTAGTTTTAACTGATCAGGTTAAAGCACTCAGGCATGGCCGGGTGCGGTGGCTCACGCCTGTAATCCTAGCACTCTGGGAGGCTGAGGCAGGAGGAATTGCTTGAGCTCAGGAGTTCAAGATCAGCCTGAGCAAGAGTGAGACCCCGTCTCTACTAAAAATAGAAAAATTAGCTGGGTGCGGTAGTGCGTGCCTATAGTCCCAGCTACCTGGGAGGCTGAGGCAGGAGAATCTCTTGAGCCCAGGAGTTGGAGGTTGCAATGAGCTAGGATGACGCCACTGCACTCTACCCAGGGCGACAGAGTGAGACTCTGTCTCAAAGAAGGAAAGAAGCAAGCAAGCAAGCAGGCATGAGTTCCAGGAGGCCGTGCTGTGACTGAGAGGTGGACACTGTGACATGTCCATGCAGGGTGTGCGGGTCAGCGGGGCCAGGCAAGTAGGCTGTATGTAGCTGTTCCCTAGGGACATGATCACTGGGAGTAAGTTATATAAGGCAGATGTTTGGATCGATGACATTACAGAACCTGGGGGTGGGGCGGGGGTAGAAGTGGAAACTGTATCAAGGGTGACCCAGCCCTGGTTCTGGTATGAGAAAGTTAAACTTACATTTAAAATGGTTGCTGAGGCAACGTGAAATTATAAGAATTCACTACACAGTGACGTTACTTTTTCTTTCTTTGCTGTACTTTCATCTTCGTTGGCGAATTCCCTCTTTTGATTATCCATTTTTGTAAAGCGTCGTGTGGGTTCGTCACCGAGAGAGAAGGAGGCAACACCACTGCGCACGTTGCTGTCTGTGTGTGAATCGAGTAACAGATGTGCGGTGACCAATTGGTGACGGCCTGAAAAGAAATGATCGGTCACTGATCATGGTGTGCATGTGTTATTTACATAGTGCTTTGTGAACTAAAGAGCCAACAGCGAAGTTTGCCGTTGCCTTTATTTATAGTTATTATGATACATGGTACCTAAATTTGAACCATGTTGCTGGGGACTGGTGTGTGTTTAGCTAAATCGTGGTAACTGAAATTCATGCATGTTAGAGCGATGCAGAGAGAGGGCTGACGATCTGAAATCTCTGAAAGGAGGTAGCAAGTGCATAGCCACTATAATGAATATTGGCCCAAAACACTTAGAACATCCAAATTCCTTTCTACATAAGGATTATTCTATTAGGCCAACTGGGCAGCAGTTTGGATAAAATAAGTTTAAAAGGCCTCACCTTGAAATATAGACCAAAATAAAAACCAGACATTTAAAAGAAATAAATCATTGAATAACTAGAAAAAATATTGTTAAATTGTATAATAAGTCTCTGGAGGAACCAGGATTTTCAACAATTGGCTCATTTTATTACATAAAAGTTTTAAATATGTATATTTATGTACATGTATCACACACAGAACAAGAACAAATAATATGTATTTTTTATATATTGACCGACACGAGATGTCTGTTTCTAAGATCCTTATTGGTACAGGATATTAAATAAAAAAATTTTGGTTAATTTTATAGGCCCCAAATAATAACTAATATTTAGTTGTTTAATATCAATATTATCTAACATTTACAGAAGTCTAAAAATTAAATATTTAAATAATTTTATTAATATTTTAAATTATTGTGATTTGTTTAAATAATATCTGTTATTTAATAATAGTTGCAGTGCTTGTTTTCTAATTTTTGTTTGCTAGCTGTGTTTTTTTACTGAATTATTTCTGTATTCTTTTATCCATTTACAGACTGATAATACTCTACTGAATTTGTATGCACTCTTTAAATTAAGTATGTTACACTTGGAGGGAGCTCCTACTTTCTGTAATTATTTTTCCAAGTTTTATTTTATTGTCCGGCATATGTAATATACTTCTTAAATCCTGTTGTGATGTATTTTTCAGGGGGGAAAGAAAGCCCAAAATTGATTTGTTTAGAACTTGTGTTGCTGCTATTCCGAGGTTGATTCCTGATGGTATGAGCAGAACTGACCTCATTGAATTGTTAGCAAGGTAAATGAAATTACTCTTCGCTACGTTAATTTTTATTCTCTCTTATCCCTTTACATTTCTAATACACCTGTTACTATCATCACTAAACAGGGAGTAATGAAGACATTTTTAATCCTTTATTTGATTACATTCTAAACTCCCATTTTGTCTTTCATTTTTCTGATAAACACATTATCCCCACTCATTTTTATCTTCTCAAGTTCTTTTGGATTCCCCCACAAATCTTATATTTCAATTCCCTATTTTTCCACCTATTAATATTTCCTGGGATTTATGTAACACATTACCCCTTAACATATGGCATTGTCAGTGTATAATAATACCCAGTTAGGCAATCAGTTATTGTGTTTATTTCTACAATCATTACTTTATATCTAGGGTGGTAACTAGGTCTCATTTGCACCTTTTTCCCCCTATGGCAGAGCCTATAGCATGCACGTTTCTCTCTTTCTCTCTTCTGTTAAACATGCCATAGCTCTATAAAAGGAGTAAATAACATGACAATCAAACTTACATAATAGCTCCTAGTTTTAAGCTGAGGTGATGGCCTGTTGCATTGTTTTGTTGATGCGGTTAGAGATTCCCTGACAAGAGATCAGCAAATTTCTTTTTGTAAAGGATCAGATATTAATTTTTTTTTAGGGTTTGCAGGTCTTACAGTCTTTGTCACAAGTACTCATCTCTGAGGTTCATTAATGAGTACAGACACACAGTTTGATAGAAGAAATAAGGCCCAGTGTTTGATAGAGCAGTAGGGTGACTACAGTTTAACAATAATCAGTTGTACATTGCAAAATAGCTAGAAGAAAGTAATTTCGTATGTTTCTAGCATAAAGAAAAGGCAAATATTTAAGGTGATGGATATCCCCATTACACTGATTTGATCTTTACCATTTATGTGAAGGTATTAAATTATCCTATGTGCCCCCAAAACACGTACATCCATATGTATCAATAAAACAGACAGATGCTCATCTCCGCCGTTGGGTACAAAAACAGCCAGAGACGATGGGCGAAGAGTGCGCACGACCGCACTCCCGTCGGCAGCTGGCCCGGGGAGCCGCAGCTGGCCGGCCCTTGGTCCTAGGTGGCAAACCAAGTCCAACAGCTATAACAGAGCAGCGATGCTTGACTACATTGAAAGATACCGTTGCCAAGTATTTATCACTAAGGCGTAAGTTAATTCGCAATGAACAAACTAACAGTAGACTGCTCTCCAGCAGCCCTCTCTGCCCCCTTCTCAAAAACACCTCGCCTCTCCCACACCCAGACATTGCCTTAACCCTCAACTGCTGCGGGCTGCCATCGGAGACAGGATGGTATTCGTCTCCTGCAGGATCATGAGAAAAAGGGGTTACTTTGCACCATAAGATAAATTCATTCCCTTCCCACACTGTCTCTTCATTTCTGCCGCGGATTAGATTACAGAGTTACGAAGTTCACGTCCGCATGAGAAATTAGAAACTGTAAGGATTTATCACGTTATCTGGGAGGGCAGTAAACAATTGCTGGTTCAATTCTGCCCTTCCACCTCCCACCTCCGCCTGACTCACAGACGTGCATCTTGGTGGACGGTGGGCCACAGAGAGATCACCCATGTTCCCCCGCAAAACGAAACTGCACCTTTGAGGGGCAGGTGTAGGGGGGCCTAGTGAAGGGGCGAACACCGGGACAGTGAGTGCAGTTTGCTTGCTGTTCACTTTGCTGCTTCCCTGCAATACTCGTTTACTAATTCATTGACTTCAGTGGAAAGAAAGAGCGTAGGGTCTGTTGTATTTTGTCCCCCACCCCTATCATTTGGAGTTTGCTGTCTAAATCTAACTCTAAAATCAAGCAGCAAATAAAACAAAGGTGCATTGTAAATTTGTAGACCCGTATGCTGTCCCTAAGGAAAGCTAATTCATTCCGCTGCCTTTAATTAGCCAGGCTGCATTATTGTTCTCCTCTACACAGTGAGAAGTTAGTTAGCTCATGTATTAATATATATATACCCAGAATCACAGAGATAGATATAAGAGATATTTACATATTTGTAGATTTCAGGGATGTTGAAATAACCTTTAAGTCAGCATTATGGAAGGTTGTCACTCTCCTCTTCAACAGTCTCTCCCCTGGTGCCACTATCAGAGACAGAATACTGGGCTAGAGTTGCTTAATCTGACCCTGTTTGGTTCTGACGTGCAGAAATAACTACCCTGGCTTCGTTACTTCCTCCTAAATCTGCCCAGCTGTGATATGTCTTCCTGCTAGTCTCATTGTCAGATGAAAGTTGGGTTAGTGAAGACCAGAACTGAATTCAGCAGGGTGAAGACTGACAGCTTCTTTCTCCTAACCATACACCTTTCCTCCTCTTGTCCTTGTGGATAACTCCATCTTTCCAGCTTCCCAAGCATGTAATTGTGGTGTATTTTTCATATTACCTACTTATTTTATCATTCAGACTATTTCTAACTCTGATGCATTCATCTTTAGAGGCAATTATTAAAGTAATCCTCTTTAGCCCCAAATCATAAACACTGACTCATACACCATTATTTTATATATACACACACACACACACACACACACACACACACACACATAGGTGGCTTTACTGCTACAGCCATTTTGTATCTTGTTTATCATTGTTTTTCTTGTTTATCATTCTCTTTTTTGTGTTTTGGTAAAATTCTATAATTACATTGAGAGCCCCCTATTGGTTTGATGTCTTTGAAAGGTAACTTTATGTAGCCTCTTTCCTAATTTATTTACACTTAAACTCTCTTTAGGGCCTTATGTGTTGAGTCAACACATTGTTTTTTCATTTTTTTTCCTAGGCATACACTATTTATGATGTTACTCCTAAATTTACTCTCATTCTCGCCTTCAAGAATTATTTCTATTAACTTGACACCATCTTAATTTGTTGTATTTCCTTCTTCATAATCAGCCATCTCATATTTAACTGTAATCTCAGCAGTAAATAATGACTGAGTCATGCGCTTTCAGCAATAGTAAAGGACTAAATAAACGTGAGATGCTGCTAAGATATTATATGATTAGACGTAATTTTGGATTGATTATAGGATAACAACATATTTTAAGGATTAAAGAACTTATAAATGAAATTCTGATGTGGCATCTGTATTCTTTTCTAAAATACAGCATTTGAATTAAATCAAACTGATTCTGAATTATAGTAAAAATATCAACTAATATTAATAGATTTATGTGTGAATTTAAACAAATAAGTATAGACAAGCATAAGGTTGAATATAGCACAAAAAAGTGAACATTGGTTCCTATCTTTGTGCTTCTTACAAAACAATTAAGAGGATATATTTTTTAAGTTCCTAGTTTTAAGGTTTAGGTGATTAAAAACTCTCTGAGAGGCTTTGAGGTTTGCTAATGGCGTTTTGTTCTCGGTAGGCTCACAATTCACATGGATGAAGAACTGCGGGCTCTGGCTTTCAATACTCTGCAGGCACTAATGCTTGATTTTCCAGATTGGCGGGAGGATGTTCTTTCAGGATTTGTTTATTTTATTGTTCGTGAAGTGACTGATGTCCATCCCACGCTTCTTGATAACGCCATAAAGATGTTGGTACAATTAATAAATCAGTGGAAACAAGCAGCCCAAATGCATAACAAAAACCAGGACTCTCAGGTACCACATTCTTTTGTATTGTCCCTTTCTGTGTGGTCAGTGGTAAATGAACAATAATGGTGTTAATATAGGTCTGTTTTCTCCAATACTAAAAGTTTTCTTCTCTTCAATTTCAGTATGTTCATAATCTCTTGAACTGAGCTTTTCTGTAGTTCATATATTAAATTGATAGTGTTTGTGTGCCTAACCTTTCTAACCTCCTTCCCTTGGTAACAACTAGTTTCTAATGAGCATAGAAAGTAGAGATAAGTCTAGCTCACATTCAAGTTGTTTCCAATATATTTAAAACTGATACAATAATAAAAAATTTTGGTAGTCTTCCATTTGGGTTTCTTGGTTATTTCTCCATGACAACAGTCCCTGTTTCACCTGTACAGTATTTGTGCTCCTTAACCATAAAAGGTGTTCAAATTGTTGATTTATGATAATGTATAAGTGGTAGAACCTTGGAATTTTAGAGCTGGACCATCTCAGCCAACCCAGCTTCTCGACCTTTAATGAGCATGGAAATAAATCTACAGGGCCCAGCGAAAGCGTTTCTAACAAGCTCCCAGGCAGTGGCTGGCTGCTGGTCCACACTTTGAGTATGAAAGATACAATCCAATCCCCTTATTTCCTGCAAAGAAATATTAGAAAACCAGTCAGTTCCAAGGTTATAAAATAGTTGGAGAATGATAGAAGTTAGGTACAGCATTCATATTTATACTGCCAATGACATGCTTTTTTCACCATGCCCACTATTATATTTTTAGAAATGAAATAGTATTTAAATTGCTTGAGCTGAGGCAGACCTGTAGCCATGATTTCTGTGATTTGCTTTACTCTTTATTAATTGTTTTTCTGGAATATCTATACATATGTATTTTTTATTTTATTTTCAACTTTTATTTATTTTTCAAGCATGGTGTAGCTAATGGAGCTTCTCATCCCCCTCCTCTGGAAAGGGGCCTGTATTCCAGTGTGTTCCACGTAGTCGAAGGCTTTGCACTTGTCATTCTTTGTAGCAGTCGACCTGCCACTAGGAGATTAGCCGTCAGTGTCCTTAGAGAAATACGGGCTTTATTTGCACTTTTGGAAATACCTAAGGTAAGATTTAGGTATTTCTTGAAGTTATCTAATGAAAGTACTTAAGAACTATCCCTTTGTCCGCCTTTATGCTATTTCTGTACCTCCCAGGTAGGTATAAGTTACTGTATAACAAAGTGTCTTTGACCAGGCCTAAACTACCCACCATCCTGGATTCCGTTTGTAACAAATAGTGCTAAAGTGCATTTTCAGTGTTTTCTTAGGTTTGGATACTTTTCTTAAACATTGCTAATGTTTTTAGACATATGGTATCTTTTTTATAGGGTGATGATGAATTAGCCATCGATGTGATGGACAGGCTGAGCCCATCCATTCTTGAGAGCTTCATACATCTTACTGGGGCTGATCAGGTAACAGCAATGATTTCATGCTATCGGTCTTGTTTTGGGAGTTAAGACAGACACACATACATATATATACGCACATGTATATAAATGAACTTCCTTACCTAATGTAATGTGTTAGTATTTTTAAAAACTATAAAGTGCTTTCAAAGTAAAAAATATTTAAAAAGTGGCACTCATTTATGCCATGATTAGTACTGGAAGTTTTCTTTTAATGCTAATTTGGACTACCATTTTACTATTTATTATGGCATGTAATATTCTTGTCAGAGATACTGGTTAAAATGCTATGAAAAAAAATTGTTGAAATTCAAAGCATAAACTTATATTCTGCTTCTTCAGTGAATGGTTTTTGTTTGAATCATGAGTCACATGAGTTTAAGTGCTGTGGATTAAGTATATAGTATTCTATGCCAAAGTTATATGTAATTGACTCATTAATATGGAGAGAAACGCTTTGTCAACAAACACATCACTAAGAAAGCTTATGCAAACCCTCTTATTTGGGTTGGGATTAGAGAAAGGTCATTTATCAAGATTCCAGTGTTGATGTAAGACTACCTGGCAACCATTACTACTAAAAATTTTTTTCCTCCTATTTTGGAATACATGGACAAGAGGTTTATGTGCTTCCTGCGTAACACCTGACTCTTATAACTGACAAGTTATATACAACCAAGGGAGATAATAAAATTTTATAAGCCTAAACGATTATTTAAAAATCTGTGCAATTCTCCCGCCTATGGTACCAAACTTTTTAAATTTAATTTTTATTTTTTAATCAACATATCATAATTGTGCATATTTATGGGATATAATTTGATGTTTCCATACATATCTATGTTGTGTGATGATTCAATCAGGGCAGTTAGTGTATCCATCACCTCATGCATTTATTATTTCTTTGTAGTAAGAACCTTTAAAAGCCTCTTTTCTAGGTATTTTATTTAAAAAAAATATGTACAGCTTAAAGAATTTTGTTTTAGATTATTAACCATGAGTTATGCCAAGAAAGAGAGTAATGGATGACTTACTTCTAGTGCCTAAAGCAGTGCTTAATGAACATAATTTGCTCTGTAGGTAAATCTCTCTCTCTTCAGTATAAGAGCTCCAGTACTTATTGAACAAATATTTAAGAATGTCCTCTGGAGAGGACGCCCTGTCCAGTCTATTCCATCCATGCACGGATAGGGCAAGTCAGCGTGGAAGTTAATGGTTCACTTTTAGTTCTCCAGCAGCTTCCGTATACCGTGAAAGTGGAATATTCATATAAGCATTACCTACAATTGTTTTGTTTTTAGTATTTTTACTTTTTTGGTTTATAGATCCTTTTGAGAATAATGAAAGTTATGGAATCCCTCTCCAGCAAAATACGTGTATACACATGCACAGCAATTTCATGTGATGTCAGGAATTCACTACTCCCTCAAACCTACCTTGAACCTCATATTGTCCTCTGTTCTGGAAACTACCAATAGACCACTTTCAGCTTAAAGCAATTTATGTGACAAAATGATGAAAGTTATTGAAATGTGCAATAACCAACTTTTTTTTTTTCTCCACGTAGACTACTTTGCTCTATTGCCCCAGCTCGATAGATTTACAAACATTAGCAGAATGGAACTCTTCTCCTATTAGCCACCAGTTTGATGTGATTAGTCCATCGCACATATGGATATTTGCACATGTGACCCAAGGCCAAGACCCATGGATTATAAGTCTCTCCAGTTTTTTAAAGCAAGAAAACCTTCCTAAACACTGCTCCACAGCTGTGAGCTACGCTTGGATGTTTGCATACACAAGACTTCAGTTGCTGTCTCCACAGGTTGATATAAAGTGAGTTATTTTAAATTTAATTTAAAAATGTAAATAGTGTAAATTTTAAAATGTATAGACTGTCAGCTTTCATAATATATGGATTTGAAAACTATAAAAGTGCTACAAATTGGAACTCCCATAAATAATGTGCCACATTGTGATAATGTCTAAAGGAGGGATAAGAAGTTATCAAGGATATAGTCTCATAACCCCTTCGTCCTTTTCATGTAATTCAGCTTCACCAAATTTTAATTGTTAGTTTACTCGGTAACACCATGCTTGGAACGTAGTGTGCGTCCAATGAATCTTTATTAAATGAAAGAATTAGGCAGGCATCTGAAGATGAGTATGGACGTAGATATAGTTAAGTTTGTAGATAAAAGGTAGAAGTAAAGAGAAACCAAGTTCAGTGGTCTCACTTCTCCTGATGCATCATAAGGAAGGCGTCTCCTGATGGGGACTGGTAAGAATGCGCTGAGTAGTGGATCTGAGGATGTCGGTAGGACTGGGAGAGTTGACAGTGAGATGGAGAGCTGACCAAGGTCATTATAAATTTCAGTGAATTTCTTTTTGCCCTTAAATATAGAAGAGCACTTTCAAACCTGAGTTTGGGTTCCTGATTTCACCTTGGCTAGTACGCCATTGACCATGTTGAATGGAATGAGTCCTCTCGTCATATAACTTGCCCATGTAGACCCAGCACCTGGACCAACCTCACTCCTTAGCCTCACGTTAAAGGTTCTTTAGACCTGACTCCACTCTATACTTTTTTCCATACTTTCTATCAATACATTGATGTTAGAACCAAATGAACCTCTCAGAGTTCGCTGTATGTGGTCTACAATTTCTATTCTATGAGCTTTTGATCACTTCAGCCTAGAATGCCTTTTGTTTTCTCTATCCCTGCATGTCTACACCTAATACAGCTCAAATTCTACCGTATTTTTAAAAACCTTCTCTTATTCTTCCTCTCCGGAGTAATCATTCCTTCTTTTGGATTTGAATATGTATATTTTTGCTATTTCTGTATGTACATGCTGATTATGTATGTGTATAGATTCTCAGGTATTGTGTATTGGATAATATTTTTTAATAAGGATTGACACTGGCCACCTTACGTAACATTAATGACCTTATCTTAAATCGTCTTCCCTAATTACGGTATTTTAAATTATAACTCCCTCTTCTACCAGCATTCTCTATCTCCGCTTTTTGTTCTTATTTTTCTTCATCAAATTTAGCACCATATGATACTGTTTTATTTATTTCTTTGTTGTACGTCTCCCCTCACCCACATGAGGGCAATGGTTTTTGTCCCATGACGCTGTTCTAAGACACTGTTGCTGAATTAATGAAGTGGTGTGTATGCATTATTTATCTTAACATATTACAAAAGCTGTTGAAGGCAAGGATTGTGTGTTAGTATTTTCCCTTTTTTTGTTTTGCCCTCAGTCCGTAATCCTGATAGAATTTTAGTATTTGGAAAGGTTTATGGAATTGTTTCAAAATATTTTATTGGTGTGATCTTTCAGGACAGAAATTTGGCCTTGACAATGTGGATATTCTTTCAACTCTGAGATTCATTTTCAAGAATTACCTAAGAAAATAATTAAACATAATTAAGCATATATTCAAATGTATATTATTGCGCATAATAGGGAAAAGTTGCTATTAGCTAAAATGTCAAACAATGAAAGTTCGGCATACAGTTGTCAAAATAATGTCATGGAAATATGTTAATTTACACAGCTGTGAAAAATACGTGGTTAAGTCTAAAAAGTGGGTACAAAACAAAATATTCAATTTTTATAAATTAAAAGAGTTGTATTCATTTATAGCACAGGTATATAAATTGAAGATGTATAGAATATACAGTGCTTATTTTGTTGTGGAATTAAAGGTGATTTTCATTTTCTTTCCATTTATTTTCTTTCTACATTGAGCCTGTACAATAAGTAATAAAATGCGGCCCAATAAAATATTAACTTTTGTCACAGGAATAACAGATTATGTTAAAACGACCCTGCAATGTTTTCATTTTCGGTGTAATACTTTATTTATCTGTAGCATTCCACAAAGATTTATACTAATGTACAGCCTGTATGCCAACCATCTCCCCTAAATTGATAAAAAATTTAGCAGTAGTTAAAAAAAAAAGACTTTTAAAAACATGTTGTTTATTCCTACCCATTTTTCTTCCTCTTTTTTCCTCAGTAGCCCCATCAACGCTAAGAAAGTCAATGCCACCACAAGCAGCGACTCGTACGTCGGCCTGTGGAGAAACTACCTGATTCTCTGCTGCAGCGCGGCGACATCCTCGTCATCGTCCGCACCTGCGGGCTCCGTGAGGTGTTCTCCTCCCGAGACGCTGGCGTCGACCCCTGACAGCGGCTACAGCATTGATTCTAAAGTGAGCTTTTCAGATCTGCCGTTGAATCGATTGGCCCCCTACAAGTAACGTTTTGAAATTTCTCTTCACAGACAATAAAGTAGCTTGGTTGAAAAGTGCATGACTTGCTTACACTAAAAATGAAAATACTTCAAGAAATCCCAGCACTATTTTTATGGATTCCTAGTTGGAATCCATAATACATATATGGTTTTTCCTTGAAAATAAAGGCTCATTAAGTTCATCATCATATTTTTAAAGAAATTATCGTACCTGTTTTCCCTTATTCTGGTTCCTATAGTTCTCACACTTCTCAAAACCCAAAAGGAATCGTTTAAATAATTAAATGCCTTTCTAGAATTTTCCTAAGTCATACAGTGATGCAAAGGCTACTTGATGAGAACAGTTCTGTAGTTTTTATGATATGACACAAAATATTATGCAGTGGTTCAAGGAAACTTAGAACACTCAAGACCAGTGTCCAACTTTAACACTGATGATGATTTTAGAATTTTGTTTTACTCATGTTCATGGATCAAAAGATACAGACTAGGGTATGGAGCTGGCCTATCATATGATGGTATTTGTAAGAAATTGAGAGACCCAAGTTCTGTTCATGAACTCTCATTAAGCCATCAGACAAATCATTTCCTTTTTAGGTTGTGTACACCATAGGTGAATTTTGAAGCACCATTCACTGAAGTTTCCTCTGTCCCATTTATCACTGACCAAAGACTGTTGAAATCTGAAATTGTTTAGTTGGACATAGTACCATTAGTAGCTGCTATAAATGTGATATTTTCTTTCCAGATCATTGGAATCCCATCCCCTTCATCCTTGTTTAAGCACATAGTTCCAATGATGCGCTCCGAGAGCATGGAAATCACAGAATCCCTTGTTCTAGGTCTTGGCAGGACCAACCCAGGAGCTTTTAGGTAATTATCTCCTTATGTTTTCTCTACGCACCAGCATAACTAATGTGCTACTTAGAAGATGTAGTGTAGGGCCCAGCAGAGTACTTACTAGGATGGTTGCATACCAGCCCTGACGTTTACCAGTTAACTAGTCATGTAACATTTAACAAGTCATTTAATTTATTTGAGCCTTTATTTCCTCATTTTGATTGAGTAAGTTAAGATACACCCTATTTTCTTCACAGCATTACTATGAAAAATCAAATATATATATAAATATGTTGTAAAAATGATAAAATACCATACAAATCTGTAATATTTTCCTACTCAGTTTATTTACACAGTGATTCTATTAATGTGTAATCTTGGTCTTGTGGTTAAAACTCCACTTTTCTCCCCTTCTTATGCAAGGGAATCAGAGTGTGTTTCAAAGAAATGTTTACATACATGTTTTATATCATGTTTTGATATTTGATGTTTTTGATATTAATGAAACAAATTCTTAATTTTTGCCTGAGCTTCTGCTTTGTTGCCCGCTGGGCCCTGAATTATCTCTTTTGAGAACTTTCTCAATTGATAGGTGATTTTTGAGGTTTTTGTCTCCAAGACAACGTGTACAAGAGAATAGGTCAATAAATTGTAATGTATCTGTAGGTGCGGTTATTTGTCATTATAAATTAAGTTTTGGAAGACTATTTTATGACAGATAAATATACTATTGCAGTAATTGAAAAATTGGGATATAAAAGTGATCTCAACTTAAAAATCATCGCGGCAAATACTTGAAATGTCAGCAGTTTTCTATAAATGACGAAACTGTGAATGGATTTGATTTTCTTCTTATGCTTTTAAAAATTTTCCCTATCTTATAATGAGTACATTTACAATTTAAAATCAAAATGTAAACAAAGAAAAATTTATCATTTTCATAAAGTCTTTTACCCTTTGACCCATTAATTTAATCTGTAAAATTAATCCTAAAGAGATAATCAGAAATGAAGACAATGATAAGTGTACCAAGTTGTTCACTGAGGCAGTGTTTATAGTAATAGAAATTGGATAAAATGTAACAATTCAGTAATAAATGGTTAGGAAAATTATGGCATGCTACCCTATGATAGACTATTATGAGTTAATTAATGGCATGTAAAAGTAACTATGCTAGGATACTATTAAGAAAAAAGGATACTATTTTATATATAATAGGGTTTCAACTATGTAAAATGTATGTGGGTTGCAAAACTGATTAAATAAAAATATTGATAATACTTGTCTCTACAAATTAAAATAAGTGGCCTATACCATTTTTTCTGTGTCCAAATGTCCTATAATATAATGTTATTTTATGATCAAAACAAAATTATGTTTAAAACAGTAGGATTAGGGTTAACACTTGTCAGTTTACACAGTATGTTAATATTTACATATTTGCATTTGTCAGATTATATCTGTTTAGCTGTTAATAGAATATATATCATTTTTCTTCTAGGGACCTAATAGAGGAATTACATCCCATAATTAAAGAAGCACTTGAAAGAAGGCCAGAGGTAAGCTGTGTTCTGTAGTTTTCTATTATTTAACTTTTTTTTTTTTTTTGAGACAGCGTCTCACCCCGTTGCCCAGGCTAGAGTACAGTGGCATGATCATAGCTCACTGCAACCTCAAACTCCTGGGCTGAAGCGATCCTCCTGCCTCAGCTTCCCGAGTAGCTGGCACTACAGGCATGCGCCACCATGCCTGGCTAATTTTTGTACTTTTTAGTAGAGATGGGGTCTTGCTCTTGATCAGGCTGCTCTCAAACTCCTGGCCTCAAGCAATCCTTCCTCCTCAGCTTCCTAGAGTGTTAGGATTATAGGCGAGAGCCACTGCACCTGGCCTATTAAACATTTATTTTTCTGCTATTTTCTACACATGATAACAAAAGTTATAAATTAAGTAAGAGATTGGCTTGTTTATTTTTCAACTTTTTTTTTTTTTTTTTTTTTTTTTAAGGTACAGACTTCCTCTTTCCACCCAGGAGATCTCACACAGAAGCCCATTACATAAAACAGATAAAAAATTGCCGTAGCTTAAGTGAGAACAGAAGATAGTTGGGGTTTAGTTTGGAGTTGGCAGGCTTTTTCTGTAAATGGTCAGATAGTGAATATTTTCAGAGTTGCAGACCATACTGTCTCACCTCTGCCTTTTTAGCATGAAAGCATTCATAGACTACATAAATAACTGGGCATGGCTGTTTTTCAACAAAACCTTATAGCAATAGGCAGGTGGACATCACCAAGGCCAGATAATCTTTTTATATTTTGTAGAGACAAGTTCTGCTTTGCTGCCCAGGCTGCTCTTGAACTCCTGGCCTCAAGCAATCCTCCCTCCTCAGCCTCCCAAATTGCTAGGATTACAGGCATGAGCCACCATGCCTGGCCCACACATACACCTACAATGAAGTAGCTGCTGAAGTGCTCCCAATCTACACTGCACAAGCAAGATAATTTTGATGAGCCGAAAGACTCTCTCTCAGATATTCACATTATTCTTTCCAAATTACACCAGCAAGTTTTCTATCAACTTCCTTGAAGGCTTTTAAATAATGTCTTTTTACCTTTGAAATAGAACATGAAACGGCGCAGGCGTCGAGACATTTTACGAGTACAGCTGGTACGAATATTTGAGCTGCTGGCAGATGCCGGTGTCATCAGTCACGGGTCAGTATTGGATTCAGGTTTTTGAAACTCTGGAATGAGTAGGGAACATAATCTCTTTCTCTCCTGAAATACATAAAAAAAGTGTTGAAAAGCACCTTCGCAACAAAAAACTTGTGTGCATCACTGTAAAAATTATTTACCAGCCAAAGATGCATCCAGCACGTTAACCAATAGCCGACAACGTAATGAAAAATCTACCACTAGAACTCGATTGCTTCAGGCAAAAGTTGGTTTAATGTTCCTATGATTCTGTTATTTGTTGGGACCTGGTTATCTAGGCAAGTGGACTGCAGTAGCCTTTTCTTGGCAGATTTACCTATTTCTTACCTCATTTTAAAATAGATCTGTTTCTTCTGGGCTTGAAAAAATAATATGTTCAAAGGCTGACCATTGTAAAGTTTGCAAGTTTATTCTGTGAACTGTTATCTGTCTTGCTGGAAAAAAATTATGAGGCTTATAGACATAATTCGTAACTGTGGTTTCCACCACTCACAAAACCGTAAAACCTGGGGTCGTTGCTAGAGTAGTAAAGGCATCTTGACGCTAAGACCAGCTCCTTGAGGAAAATTCCATCAGCTGTGTGTTGAGAAATAACTATTTCCTTAGGAGGATAATATTGTTGCCTGACCACTGAAGGAGAAAAATAATAGATTTGACCATATCCAAAAAAGATCTCTAAAAAGAGACCTTAAGGAAAAAAGCATTAATAATCAAACAAGTATAATAACTGTGCAGACTGCATAGTATTGGTACGTTAGCATTTGTCTTGAGTATTTCTCGGTTTACCTAATACCTTTCATGTTTAATGTTGAACGCTTTCGACAAGTACCTTCAGAATAGTGCTTTAATCAAAGAGAATTTAAACCATTGATTTTTCTTTCCTAGTAAGTGAAAAGCAAATGAAAAAGAAAAAAGAAACCTCATTCTCTTTTCTGTCCTCCACAAAAATAAAACATTAGAAGTTAAGAGAAGTAAAATTGACACTTAGGGGCTTGATGCAAAAAATTAACAACCTAATACTATATGAATCTTTTCTTTTTTGCTTACTTTTAATGTCATGTTAGTGGGTGAAGAATCTTTGGTACTATTTTGGGGAATGCAAAATGTTTGTGTGTTTAAAATTAACTATAAAATATATACTCACTATTGAGTAGTAATGATTTTTAACATAGTTGTATATTTTGTTTTAGGGTATTTTTCTTTAAATTAATAGAAGGTTATCACTAATATGGATATTTTTCTTTCCTTGGTTAAGGAAAAAATGGGTGCTGAATGCCAAGAAGGCAGGGGTCTTTGTTTTGTTCACCCAGTGAATCCCTCGTGCCTGGCGCGTAGTAGAAACTCAACGAGCATTTGTAGAAGAAGGATTGTTTTGTCCTGCTGCAGGTTGCAGTCCACTAAATCGGTTTCCCATCCACGCATAGGTCATGACCCAGAATTTAAAAAACACTCATTTAAGGAATAAAGGAAAAACTTAGGTCACAAATTTATTCATTCAACACACGTCTTTTGTTGTAGACTGATATTTTTAATATATTGTAATACGATTGCAACTTCTTACTCCTGTTTTCATGGGTTTAGAATGTTTATTAAAAAGCTACTCATAACTAGTAGAAAGAAATTCTTACTTTTAAAATAATTCTTTGTTGGAGTTGATTTTTGTGAGAGGCGGAAAGCACGGCTTACTATTTTTACTTCAGAAATAGTACTTTTGAAGTACTTTTCAAATATAACAAGGAAAAGCTGACCTAAAGAAATGTAAACGTATAATAATAGCTAATCATTTATGTAGCACTTATTGTTTACTGAGCCTCCTCATCTGCAGTAACTCGTTTACATTCTTACTAAAACATTCAAAGTAGGTACTGGCTACACGCTTAGTGACCGATGAAATGAGACAGGAACCCAAGACTCTGACGAGCCGAATGTCCCCGTCAGTCGGTGGTTTCCAGACACAGACCCCTTGCTTCAAAGAGAATCTCACTGCGTAGATTCTTAAGGCAACTCTATTGGTCTAGAAAGATTTGAAACCCAGCACTCTGCCTCTTTCTCACTGGAATTCTCTTAAGTTTTTGTATCCCTGATAATACCAAGAGAATCTTGCTGGAAACAAGTACCTCATGGATATTTGATGATGCCGAAGGCATAATAAGAATAGACATGGCTATGGTGAGAATGGATAGAACTGGTCTGTCCTCTGTCTGCCTTTTTAAACTGATCCTCCTCCTCCTCCCATATGCATCCTTTCTAAAAATCTGTATATTCTGACAGAGAGGGAATAACATTTAGCACTCAGAATAGTTGATTAAATTTAGATATGGAGTTGACTAATATAAATTGCATTAATAGTTCCTTGATTAAGAAGCACCATCTACTTTTATATTTAAGTCAAAATCATGTTCATTTAATTCTGGTATAGTAAGTTGCAAACTCCCATGACCATGCAAAGCTCGTATATGTATTATTTCTGATTTTGATTACTAGGAATTTGTTTTGATTTAAGTTATAATTTAAAGTCGCATGTTTTTCATCATTTATTTTCTTCAATATTTGCAGTGCAAGTGGTGGCCTTGATAATGAAACACATTTCCTCAACAACACTTTATTGGAGTATGTTGATTTAACTAGACAACTCCTGGAGGCAGAAAATGAAAAAGACTCAGACACACTGAAGGACATACGATGCCATTTTAGTGCCTTAGTGGCGAATATCATTCAGAATGTTCCAGGTATTATTTTCCATTTCTTAAAGCCTTATTGAATATTCAAGGGACTGCCATATTTTCTCTTCCCGTGAGTTTTTGTGATCTAAGTTTATAAAGCAATTTGTGAACATACTGGAAAAATATGTCAGCATAACATGGATGGCTGGAGTTTGTTTTACCTTTGAATTAGTGTGAATGAATAGAAATTAAAAAGCCAGCACAGGTTTTCGGCAGTAATCAAGACACTGACACAAAAGTCTGAAGAAATCAATAGAATAAAGTCTTTGGATAAGCTTGTTCTAGATGCAGTAAGCTAAAAGTGTAATGCTCCACTTAATAACCAAGAATAAAATTAACAAGATACTTTTGAGTAATGGGAGAACAGGGTAGGCCATAGGCACATAATGTAATAAGGATACAGTGTTACTAATTGACTCATTTAACCGGTGCGTGTCTATTGTTGAGCAGGTAGTATTAATATATTGGCAGGTACTGGTTTAGGCACTAGGAAGATTAGTATACACAATTGCATTTTTTAGTCATAAATTCTTTATAAGTATAAGACAAAAACGTGACTATAGCCTTTGGAATACAATGTAAATACAAATGTTTCTTTTTCTCTCTGCAAGAAAAATTAAAGTTATTTTGTTACTGTAATAGTATTTGCAAAGGTTGATGTTTAAAGAGCATGGGTTGTGTTTTATAACAGGGTCACTTAAGCACTTAATGAGGTATGTTAGTTACTAGTGTGGGAGCCCTGCTTGGATCTTTGGAAGGAAAACGATGCTATTTAAGGGAAGAGAGCTTTTTGCCCCCTAAATTTACTGATTAGAAGCTCACTAATTTGAAGATATGATTTGGTCTGTTACTAAACACTTTTCTACAACTTCTGCATGGGTTTATTGTGATACCGTTGAGTTTCTTCAACAAAGAATGATGCCAAGAAATTGTACTATAGAATTTCAAAATGGAAAAAAATCCTTGGAGATCATTGAAAAACCAATGATTTTCAAATTCTGCTATTTCTCAGAGCCCTGAGGTTCCCAGTGCCATCGGCAGGAGGCAGTAGAATGGGTTTGGACATCAGCTCTCACGTCTCACTCCAACCAGATGAGCTCCCCTTTTATCTGTTTTGTGTATCGAGATTCCACGGAAAGTTCCTTTTATAAAGACATCTTTCCTGGTGGAAAAATGCAAAGTTTAAAAACACTCATCTAGTCCAAAGCCCTCACTTTTCCAGTGTGTCTGTGTTTGAGTCTTGGCCAAGCTCACCGCATGGCCAGGGACAGCCTAGGGAGAAGCGGGCTCTGACGCCCACCTCTGTGCCGGCCTTCGGGCGCCAGCCCGCTCGCTGGTGGCGCAGCTCTGTGTCGGGCAGTGCAACTTCCCTCTACGACCTGTGTCTGTATGTACATGACATCTGTTGCTGTGGAGGCTTTTGGTAGTTTAAAATGAAAACGTTTGCATTCTTTTTTACCGCATCATGTATTCAATAACAAATAAGTTGGCATACATGTTAAAGTAAAAAGAAGTGGAGATACATTTTTTCCATCTATTTCTTTTTTTTTTTTTGTATTTACAGTGCACCAGAGAAGAAGTATTTTTCCTCAACAGAGCCTTCGTCACAGTCTGTTCATGCTGTTCAGTCACTGGGCAGGTCCCTTTAGCATCATGTTTACACCCTTGGACAGATACAGTGACAGAAATATGCAAATTAATAGACATCAATACTGTGCATTAAAGGTATTTACTTAGAAAGCTGCTTTCTTTTTTCTAAAGAGCAGAGTTAAATATTTTTATGTCTCCCAGTAACTGGTATTATAATGAGGATAAGAATTTCTTCAGAGTACCTGAGAGTGTTAAAATATATATTTGCTATGTTCAAACACTTATAAGTTTATTTAAAATTACAGAATCTACCAAAATTTGATCGCCATTTTCTTAAAGAACTGAGGATTGCCTCAAAAAAATACCTGCTTTTATTCCTACTTAAGTACTTTTCTTGATCTTTTTACCTTCTCTTCTAGGACTGTGCAAGCTTCATGTCTAATTTACTTATAACAAATTTCTTAGTTTTTTTTTTTTTTTGAGACAGAGTCTCACTCTGTTGCCCAGGCTAGAATGCCGTGGCGTCAGCCTAGCTCACAGCAACCTCAAACTCCTGGGCTCAAGCGATCCTCCTGCCTCAGCCTCCTGAGTAGCTGGGACTGCAGGCATGCGCCACCATGCCCGACTAATTTTTTCTATATATTTTTAGTTGTCCGATTAATTTCTTTCTA
>CAUYRB010115828.1:0-34949 GCA_963574695.1 Propithecus perrieri | reverse complement strand
TTCCTGGATTAAACTTAAGCCCATTATCCAAAGGGGGGCACCACAAGAGCAGCAGAACGGGATCCATTTGTACTCACCATCAAATTGGTATTAACTAATCAACACATAAATGCACATATAAGAATAACATCTATTGGATGTGGGGGAGGGGGGCGGGGGCGTGGGGAGGAGGGACGAGAGGACGGGTATTTGTATACACAGGAGTGCAATGCGCACCACCTGAAGGATGGACATATTTGAAACACGGACTTGGAGCGGGGGGAACCAAGGGCAACATATGTAACCTAAACATCTGTACCCCCATAATATGCTGAAATAAAAGAAAAAGAAAAAGAAAAAAAAAAGAAAATAACCCCCTTTCTAAAGACTTTGTTGCTCCTTCTAAATTATTTACTAGATGTGTAATGTTTGTGTCTTAGTGTGGAAACTCTGTAGGCTTCTCTTATCCACCCTCCATCTTCAATCCTCCCCCAAAAAGGGATAATAATTTAATTTGTTTAACTTCAGAGCATTGATTAGACAGCATTTGCCAGCATTTGCATTGAAAATTACATACATAGGCTTTGTGTGTTTTCTCCTTCTTGTCCAATGCAGCTGAAGCGATGAGCTTATCCAGGCTGCTCTGCCAGAGCAATCCTGGCCAGATTCTATTATGTATTCCCCTTTTCCTCCTCCTTTGCCAAAGAATTTTGTCCAACTCTCTAGGAACAAAGTTGTCCATCTCTTTTCTGCACTCTGATGTTCCAGCCATATCTGGGCTTAAAACTTTGACAGTGTTCTATGTAAGCAAACTTGACATTAGCCTTGGGAACAAATTCTTCTTATTTCATCTACTCCAGAATTTTGGAACGTGTGTTGGTTATGGCTTTCAGCATACTGCAGTGATAAAATCCTATACTTGGGTGTGGGAGTGGTGGGAAAACACAGGCATTGCATCTTTTCTAATACCTGGTATGGTTTTCTGTGATTGAGTGGGGACATATACATGGAGACTTATGTTTAGGAAGTGATGTGACTCATAGCAAGATGAAATGTCTTAGTCTGTTTTGTGATGCTGTAGCAAAATAATCGTAGACTCAGTAATTTCTGAATAACAAAAATTTATTTCTCAAAGTTCTGGAGGCTGGAAAATCCAAGATCAAGATTCTGGCATCTGGCGAGGGCCTTCTTGCTGCATCCTTGCATAGCAGAAGAGTCTAAGAGTGCGATCCATTCCTGCAAGCCCTTTATGTAGTAGCATTAATCCATTCATGACCTAAACACCTCCCAACACTGGAGCAATTGAGGATTGAGTTTCTAACACATGAATTTTGGGGGCCACATTCAGACCATAGCATGGAGTTTCCTGCATTGGGAGATGAGGGATGCGTCTAACATTGGGACCTCAAAACGTTAATAGAGAACTAACCTGGCTGTGTGGAGCTAGATGAAGAGGAACAAGAAACTACATTTTACAAGGGTGTGCAATTCCAAGGACTATTATTCTTGGATACTGTGAAGTTTTTAAAGTTTACAGCACTATACAATTATAAGTTATTAAGCAATAATATTAATATTATTTAAGAACTTCAAACGGCTTAGCCAAGCAATGTAATATAGTACGAAAATTGGGTCTTTAGTTGTAGATACAATTTATTGTTTGTCACTTGACAACTTTCCCTTGCTTCTCTCTCAGTTCATTCTGCAAAATGGGAGTAAATCCTACTCCATAGAGCTATAATGAGACTTAAACTCAATACAGCACAATAAGCACCTACTGTAGTCCCTGATACACAGTGCAGTATCAATAAATTATTGCTACTGGTATTACTCTCTTGGCACTTGGCACTTGGTAGGTTTCCAGTAAATAATAGTTCTTCTAAAACTTTTTTTTTTTTTCGGTAGAGACAAGGTCAGGCTCGTTTCAAACTCCTGGGCTCAAGAGAGCCTCCTGCCTCAGCCTCCCAAAGTTCTAGAATTACAGGTGTGAGCCACCAGGCAGGGCCAGTTCTTCTAAAATTCTTAATCATGCCATATAGTCATATACCTAGATTTGGTAACAAATATGTTAAATCAGTAGCAAAAAATTAACTCTTAATTTTATTATGACATATATTGGAAATCTTAGTGAGGTTTGGATTATATTAAGATGATATGGCATCATTATGCCAAAGGTACTCAGGGATAATCAAACCTGCCCCAAACTACAGCTGATTCTCCCTGTAGTCCTAAGAGAGATATATGCATAAGAAACATCACCATGAAAGCAAAGAAAGACTTTATTACTGGCTGGACTTGTGTCTGAAATTCCAGCACAGAGTGCTTATAACCTGGACCTTTTTCCTGCCTCCTAGTCTAAACTTGGGGGCTTACTGTGCTCCTGCAGAGAAAGATAAAACACAGAAAAGAGAATGTGCCAGAGTTAAGGAATATCCACATGTATGAGACACTTCATTTATTCATTACTTTAAATACAGTGATCCTGTTCACTAGTAAACATGTCTAACCACTATTTTGGAATTAGATTAGCATTCTTCTTTTTTGAGGAAAGCTCAAAAAGGGAGAAGTCAGGGAAGAAGTCTAGAGAGGTTTCCCTCTCATATACTTATATTCTACTGTCTTTGGTTCCTTCTTTCAATCACTGGACTTAAAACCAAGTGTATGATTAATCAGGTATGTAAATATTTTCCTCAGAGGAAGAAATAGAGAAATGTCGGGGAATTTTGACCACCGCCTAAGTGTGTCTGCTTTTCTAATAATGTCTAATGGTCTAAAGAGATGGGTCGAAAGCGGAGTAAGTATCTCCAGGCCATATTATTTAATAGGCCTCAGGCTGCTTGTTGTCAAGGAGAAATAAAACCCTTGATACCAAAGAGAAATTAAACTCTCAAACTTAGTTTCCCTTTCACAAAGCAAAGTAAAATTAAACCTTCAAGCCTGAAAATTTCTCTTCCTCTATTTTCTTTTTGTGTGGTTCCACCGGGAGTAGCTGCACTCTGGCAGGTCGTTGGATTCCTCTTTTCTGCACACTGTTCCTTCAGTGCCTCTAGAGAGGGAACAATCCAACACCAAGTTCCCTTTTAACAAAGACCTAAGAATCTACAAGAAATTTAAAAATCACATCATTGAGCCCACACCCACAAAAATGAGAAGCAAATATAACATTTTCAGAACTCAATACAGACTACATGTGTACTTGTCTTTGCATGGACGTGTGTTTTGTTCCTCTTGGGTAAATACCTAGGGTTGGCGTTGCTGGGCCATATAGTAGATGTATGTTTAACTTTACAAGGATCTGACAAACTGTTCTCCAAAATAACTGCGCCATTTTATATTTCCATCAGCACCACTTAAGACTTCCAGTTGCATCCTTGCATCCTCTCCAGCAAGTGATATTGTTTGTTTTTTTAATTTTAGCCATGATAGTAAGTATAGAAGGGTATCAAATTATGGTTTTAATCTGTATTTCACTAAAGACATAGTATATTTGAATGCGTTTATTTGTCATCAATATTTCTTCTTTGGTGAATTATTCAAATAGTTTGCTCATTTTTATTGGATTGTTTGTCTTATTGAATTGTAAGAATTCTTTAGTCTGGATACATGTTATTTATCAGATACTAATTTTGCAAATATTTTTTCTCAGTCTGTGGCTTGCCTTTTAAGTTTATTGATAGAATTTTTCAAAGAGCAGAAATTTTAAAATTTTGATCATCTCAGTTATCTATTTTGTAAATGGATTATGTTTTTGGTGTTATACCTAAGTAATCTTTGCCTAATCCAATGTCCCAAAGATCTTCTCCAATGTTTTCTCTTAAAAGGTTTATAGTTTTAGCTTTACACTTAAATATATGACTCATTTTAATTTTTACATATGGTACAAGGTAAGGGTCAAAGTTCTTTCTTCCTTTCTTCTTTTCTCTCTTTCTTTTCCTTCTTTTCTTTTTTTCTCATATAGATATTCTAGTCCTATTGCTTAAAAGACTATCTTTTCCTCATTTGTCTATCCCTTTAGCAATTTTGTGAAAAATCAATTGACCACGTACATGTGAACATACCTCTGAATTGTCCATTCTTTTCCATTGATCTACATGTATGTGTCCTTAGACCAGTAATTGATCACTTTAGCTTTATAGGTATCTTGAAATTAGGAAGTGTGAGTCCTCCAATACTGTTCTTTTAAAAATTATTTTGGTTTGCATTTCCATATAAATTTTATAATAAGCTTGTCAATTTCTACAACAACAACGAAAATCCTGCTCTATCTATACATCAATTTGGGCAGATCTGACAACAATGAATCTTCCAACCCATGAACATGACTATTAGTTTTGATTTTCTTTGGTTTCTCTTGTCAATATTTTCTATTTGCAGTATGTACATTGTACACATATTTCATTAAATTTATTTCTAAGGAAGTACCCTCCTATTTCTAGTTTTCTCAAAGTCATGAATGAATACTAAATTATGTCAAATGCCTTGTCTGGAGCATCTTTTGAGATGATCACAGGGTTTTCCCTTTTTTAGTCTGTTGACATAAAGACTTAAAGGAGTGATTTTTGAATGTTGAGCAATCATTGTATTCCTCGGATGAGGCCCATTTAGTCATAATATATTATCCCAAATTTTATTTGCTAATATTTTTGGTAAGGATTTTTACATCTGTGTTTATGAGTAATTTCTTTTCTTTTAATATCTCCGGTTTCTGTATCAGGGTAATATCAGCCTCATAAAATGAAATAAGAAGTGTTCCCTCTGCTTTATCTCCTGGAAAATTTGGAGGAATTGGTGTTATTTATTTCTTTGATATTTATTAGAATTCACCAGTGAAGCTTTATGGGCCCTGAGCTTTCTTTGTGGGAAAATTTTTAACTTTGAATTAAACGGTCTGTATAGACACTGGCCTATTCAGTTTATTGACTCCTTTTTTTATTTCAGAATATTATAGGAATACAAAAGTTTAATTACATGAATTGCTTTTGTACAGTTTGAGTCAAAATAATAAGTGTGTCCATCACCCATATAGTGTGCATTATACCCATTAGGTGTGAACTTCCCCATCCCCTCCTCCCACCTGCTTGATTTCTATTGAATTTTACTACCATATGTACACATGAGTATTGACCTGTAAGTTTCAAGTTAGTAGTGAATTTTGATAGTAGCTTGCATCCTTCAAGGAATTTTGCTGTTTCATCTAAGTAATCAAAATTATTGGCATTATGTTGTTCATAATATTCTCTTTACATCCCTTTAACTATATGAGTGATACTCCCTCTTCCTATAAAAATATTAGTAATTTTTATCTTTCATTTTATCTTTTTGATCAATCATTCTAGATGTTTATCAGTTTTGTTGATCTTTTAACAAACCCAGCTTTTGTGTTTATTAATTTCCTCTATTTTTAATTTCATAGTTTGCTAGTCTTATTTTTATTACTTCCCAACTTCTATTTTCTTTGGGTTTAATTCGCTCTTTTCTATTTTCATAAGGTAGAAGCTTCTATTATTGATTTGGGAACTTTCTTCTTTTCTAATACAAGCAATTGAAGGTATAAATTTCCTTCTAATTACTACATTAGCTGTGCCCCAAATTTTGATAGGTTGTGCTTTCATTTTCAGTCAGTTAAGGTCTATTCTAATTGCTCTAGTGATTTTTCTTTGATGTGTGAATGCACTTAAAATTATGCTGGTTAATTTCCAAATCTTTTGTGGTTTTCTAGATAGCTTTCTGTTACTGATTTCTAGTTTTAGTCTGTTTTGGTCACAGAATACACTTTGTATCATTTTAATACTTTTTTTATTCCACATTTTAAAAATTGTAGAAGAATACATTTAACATAAAATTTACTATCTTAACCATGTTTAAGTGTACAACTTGGTGACATTAAATACATTTACATTGTTGTGCAACCATTACTATCATCCATCTATAGAACTCTTTTTATCTTGCAAACTGAAATTTTGTGCCCATAAACAATGACTTCCCGTTCTCCATCTCCTAGCCTCTGGCACCTACCATTCTAATTTTTATTTCTATAAATTTGACTACTTTTGGCACCTCACATAAGTATAATCACATGTTTGTCCTTTTGGGATTGGCTTATTTCACTTAGCAGAATATCCTCAAAGTTTATGCGTGATATAGCAAGTATCAGAATTTCCTTCCTTTTTAAAGGCTAAATAATATTCCATTGTATGTATATACCACATTTTGTTTATCCGTTCTGTTGAGATTTGTTTCTGGCCCCAAATATGGTTTACCTTGGTGGATATGTACACATGAAAAGAATGTATATTCTGCCATTGTTGGGTAGAGTATTATATAGATGTCAATTATTTCAAGTTGGTTGATAGTGTTGTTTAGGTTTTCTATATCCTTACTGATTTCCTGTCTATTTGTTCTGTCAATTACCAAAAGAACTATTAAAGCCTCAAACAAAATTGTGTGTTTGTCTATTTCTCTCTTCAGTTCTCAATTTTTGCTTTATATATTTTTATCTCTATTGTTAGGTTTATATACACTTAGGATTGTTATGTCTTCCTGATGAATTGACCCAGTTATCATTATTTAATGCTCCTGTGCATTGTTGGTAATATTCCTTGTTCTGAATTCTGCTTTGTCTTTTATCAATCTAGGAACATTCACTTTCTTTGGCTAATGTTTGCATAGTATATCTTTTTTCATACCTTTACTTTTAACCTATCTATGTATGTATATATTTAAAGCGAGTTTCTTATAGAGAGCATTTAATTTTGTATTCCATCTGACAATCGCTGTCTTTTAATTAGGGTGTTTAGACCATTTACACTTAGTATAATTATTGATATGGTTGGATTTAAGTCTACTTTTAAATAGTTGTTTTCTATTTGTCCCACATATTCTTTTTTATTTTTCTTCTTCCACTGTCTTCTAGATAAATTATGGATTTTTAACTATTTCATTTTATTTCTAGAATTGGCTTATTTGTTATACCACCTTTAAAAATAATTATTGGTTGCTCTAGAATGTAAAATATATATCTTTAAGTTATGACTGACTACGTTAAAAGAATATTATACTGCTTTCTACATAGTATAAGAATCTTACAATTGTATACAGAGTATACTAGGGTGTACTCCCAGATTCCAACCCTTCCCCAGTGATTTTTTTTGTGTTATTCTAAACTATTAATTTATCCCAGTTCTTTTAAACTGTCATGCTAGCCTCTTATAAATTTTATATGTTTGTTCTCTTCTTAATTGCTCTTATAGTAGTCACTTCTTTCTCCATGTTCTGCCAAAGATAAAATAATTTCTGTGTCCTCTTTCCCCTCACAGGAGCTTGTCACTCTTTGGAATTAGTTCATTTGGTTGCCTACTGGCTTCCGTTCTCTGATAGGCTCACAGAATGTTATGATTTTATCAATTAATCGTTCAGTTTGGTTTTTTGTTGTTAGTAATAATGGCTAAAGTGGTACATGTTTGAGCTTTCTGCATCCTTAGTAAACGTGGAACTTCAATGACTGAGATTTTGGCATTTAGCTATTAAGTAAATAATCTAAATTTCCATGACTAGAAAGTAATGTTGAACTCCAAAACTCACTTTCCCTCCATTAGATCACTTTGACTTATTAAGCTCTTTAAAAACCTGGAATAATACTAGTAAATTATATTTATACAGGGTTTTTCCAGTTAAGAACACTTTAGTTTTTATACTTAGCAACTAATTGAATCTTCATAGTCTTGTATTTTACACATTATTAAGGTCCTTAGCTTACAGGTGAGAACTAATAACTTAAGCTGATAAATAATAAAGATAAAACTCAAACCTGCTTATAAGCACATAGAGTTTTTCAAAAATCCATGCCTATGTGGATATTTAAAATGGGTATAGGCATATGGATTATTTAAGTATTGAGTTTATTCCCTAAAAATTAAAAAAAAAAATAGAAGTTTAGTTCCTGAAATGGAAAACCAATTAGTGAGAAATGACACTTAATACAAAGTTTATTAATTATAGAGCTACTTATAACCATTGATATCATTCTTTTCTTTAGGCAAAAGTAAAATGGATGATTATCTTTGGAACTGCATAGTTATTTTAGAAAAAAGATTTGGCTGTTCTTGTAATGAGCTATAACTGCTTCAGAAATAATACCACCATATCTTTCCTAGCATTTGTCTATCAGTGGGAGACCATTAGTAGAGCACAAATTAATATTTTATTAATATTATCACTTACACATGCCATTTTAGTAACCCGTGTACAATTATACTGAAAAAAAGCCTCACAAAATTCATCAGAAAGACAAAGCAAACATTATTTTTGAACTTTTACATATTTTAGACCTTAAGATTTATAGGATTTAAGGCTGAAGCAAGTGGATGGTTCACTCGTGCCACACATACGAGATAGCACAAATTTGAGTAGAACATTCTTTCTAATACATGTTTTAAGTGAATTGTACTCTATTCCCAAAATTGATCCAAAGTCACAAGAAGAGAAAGGGTAAAGTATTGAGTTTATATCATGGGAAAATTATACCACAAATAATTTAATATTTTAATAGATTTTGGGTTAAGACCTATAAATTAGGAATTAGAAGCATGTAGTAAGAGTTGAAGAAAATAACAAACCCTACTTGTCTCAAAATATATTCTATAGTTCCTAAATTCCTGCCACTGAATTACCTTTATAGGTTTGGTGTATTACTTCTAAATGCAGCCTGGAAATTTCACCTTTTATGTAGAAGGGGAAAAAATGTTGGGCTAGCCAGACCTCAATTTGCAAAAATGATGGCACTAAGGGACTGGGATTGTGGTCAGATGAGTGTGAACAGGAAACAGATCAGAAAGGATGTAAAGCTTATGATACTTCCTCAGAGGGTTATCCTGACAAACCTGAAGAGGTTGGACATACATGAGAAGAAAAGGTAGCAAGGAGTAAAAGATTTCAACTGCCTGACAGTTTTCCCCAGTGACTTGGTGGAGGATGTACTTGCTAACATGGATAGTATCCAGTCATCGTCACCACCACATCAGTGAGTGTACAGTATTTGCCAATATTCACCACGTCCACGACACTATTCTGGAATCAATGGGATATAAAAGGAAGAATGTTTTCTTCATTTAGATGGTCTATTATATATTTGGGGATATATTGGTACAGAGAAAAGCAAAGATAGGTAATAGCAAAGATATATATCCACAAAAGAAACTGAGAATCACACTGAATGTTACATAAAAGTGTGGTTTGTAATTTCTAAAATCAGATAATCAGGACCAAATTCCAATGAGGCAGAGGGATGTAAGATGGTCCCTGATGACTGAGAAAGATTTGGATGAGTGAAATGTAGGGGTGGCACCTTCCAAAGGGGGTTACTCAGAAGAAGCAAAATATAAGGGTGTAGATAAATTTGTCTGGAGCAGGTGATGCTCTGTGGGGAAAAGTGAGGAAGTGTAAAACAGGATTAGACTGTGGGGTCTACCGCTCATGTGTCTCTTACTCTTTTCCTTAAATGTTGATGTTGCCTTGGTCTCTAACCTCAAAGTCCTTTGCACTCTGCATATTCTCCCTAGGGACTCATCCTATCCCAAGACTTCCATTATGAAGAATATGTGCTGAAAGAGTTTAAGCTTGTAGCTTGAGCCATGTTATTTCTATATTGCCTGCTCTACAAGTTAGTATACCCAACTGCCTATCAGACTTTTCTACTTAGTATCTCACAGCCATGAGAGACTAAGGTATTTCAGTCTGATCTCATAATCTCCCTCAACTTCCTCTCCAAATTACTCCTTCTGTAATATTGTCTTCTCTACTTACTCCCTGTATGACTTTGGGCAAGTTGCTTAAGCTCCTTGCACCTTGGTTGCTACATCTGAAAAGAAAAGAAATAAAAATATTGTTATTTTCAAGACTTGCTAGGAGGACAAAAACAAGTTAGTACATGTCAAAATCTAAGAACAGTGCCTAGCACATGATAAGTTCCCAACAATATCATTTTTCCAGCCATCTAAGCTAGTATGTCTCATTACCTTTCTCCCAATATTTAATTGGTCACAAAGTGCTATCAAATATATGTCTCTCCATTCCCTTCCTTCACTCCCCTCTGGCACAACCTTAGTCCAGATGCACATCACCTCTCAACTATGTCATTGTGATAATTGTAATAAACTGATAAATACCTTCCCATCTCTAATTTCACTTCTCTCTCCTCTGACATCCAAAATGCCACTGTTGTGACCTTTTGAAATGGCACTGAACAAAATGCTTCAAGGAAAATAAATTTCATTCATAATGAGACCTAGATTCCCTTGAGCAGCACTCTAGGCCCTGTGGGCACCTCTTTAGGTGTCTATTCCACGGCTTTCCCAAGGACTCTTGGTGCTTTAGACATGTGAAATATTTTTTTACCTCTAAATTTTTTCAAATGCAATTCCTTCCATTTTCAAAGTCCATTTTCCAACCCCTTTATTCTCCTATCTAACTTTTACTTCTCTCTGTGACCAGGTCATAAACTTTGTCTTCCTAACTGGGATCCTTCCCGGCTTGTCTGGGTTGGGTGATATATCAGGAAACCAGCTGGAAACAGGTGGCACACTCAAAGTGAGTAATTTGAGGAGGGTTTGATATAGGGATTATTTCCAAAGGTGTAGACTGGATTAAGGGGAACCCACAAAAGTAGACCAAGACCCCAGGACTAGCAACAGTTTGGAAGCTCTCATTATCCCTAGGCCTGATGGTGCAAAAGGAGGTAATGCCTTATCGTTCACCTTGGGGAGGGCTAACTAACAGGAGATATAGTCTGTTGTACAGCCTGCAGCTACTCCTCAAGGAGGAACTGGAGGATAAATGCCTTGTCCTGAGTGTCCTTACACCCGCTGCCAACTTTCTCTCATTTTCTGAGCCCAACCTGAGGCCAGATGGTAAGGCTGTTGGAAGTGGCCATACGGCCTGCCTCCTGGGAGCTCTGAGCACTGGAGAGCAGAGTGGAAAGGGGATCTGGAAAGACAATTGAAAAACAGTCAACAAAGATGCTCTATTTTGCAGTACCTAGTTCCCAGGACATACCTTTATTATGAAACAACACACGGTATTGGATACATGCCCACTTTGTCATAAATTGAGACATCCTTGATCATAGGGACCATCTTTAAATTTTCTCAGCCTTTTGCCAGGGAACCCACACTTTAACAGGTGCTTAATATGTGAATGAATGAATAAATGGCAATGTCAGGGTGAGATCTGTACCATATAGAACACTAGGAATCATTATTGTTTAAAGTTAATTATCTAATTCACCTTCTAGAACTCTAGAATTTTGCTACAATTCAGGTTTTACTGTTAAGACATCATGCCTATTTCTCTTTTGTGTAATATGTAAATGAATGCAAGTGTGCACATGTGTTGTTTACTTCATAATTTTTAAAAACGATGATGGGTCAGACAAATACCAGAGAATTCACAAGCCTTAGATAAATATGAGAAAACAATTTCTCTAAGAAAATGATCTCCATTTAGTCATTTATTCACTTGATTTAACCCCATGCTGCTATTAGTTATGCAGGGAAAATAGTGTTTTAATGACTCTTCAGAAAATGTTCACCACAGGAAGAAATACTGTATGACTGGAATAGGCTAAGAGGATATTTATCTCTCTGTGCATTTTGTGGGTCTTAATACCATCTCACCTATGTGCTCTAAGAAATATATGACAGTAGAACAGCTGCTAACAAAGATGTATATGTGTGTGTATACAGACACACGTGTGTGTATATTTATATATATATATATATATGTATATATAAATCATGGGGAAATGAAGACTTCAGAAAGAGCAAAGTCCTTTTGAAAATATTAACTAGGATAAATACAAAATAGAAACTACACGACCTACTCCTTATATCAATCAGCATGACTAAAATTGCAATTAAAAATAACTTAGAATATGAAGAGTTAATAAAGGAAAGTAATTCTGTATCATGGCCTTTTAAAATAAGGCACTCTCATTAAAAAAAGTATTGTTAGTTGGTTATGGTAATTATGATAAAATCAAATTCTTTTATAACAAGAAAACCAAGATTTTAAGGGTTTGAAGGAGATACAGAAATCCTTTTTTTTTTTTTTTTAAATCAGATGAGGAAACTGATTTTCAAAGAGATTGTAACCATCTGAGATCATTTTCTAGTTGGATGCGAGGTAGAAGCCCTGTTTCTGGACTCCTAAACCTAAATTCTTGATACCACATCATGCTGCCTCCTAATTCTAAGCACTGGTGGGGAAGAAGACACCACCTAGTTAGTCAGTAAATCCTCCATAGAATTCGATGTAGGGCTGCAGTTTCTGGAGAGAGCCATGGAACCTGTTACAGAATACAGTGATTTGTTTAATAAGAGCGTAAATAAAAAGCCCAGATCCATTTATAAACTAGAGAACTAGAAAATGTCTCTGCTAAGGAAATTTTGTGGGTGAATGCTGTTTAAGATACCATCATTAATTATTTCGCTTCATTAATGGCATATCAAAGAAAAGCAGAAGTGGTCTTGTGTTGGTTTTGGGAAAACAGTTTTGCTTATGTTTTATTTTCACAAATAGGAAGAACCATTTTTTTTTTTTTCTCCAAAGTACTTCTTCCAATGGTAACTTCTTATGGGAATTCTACTTCCTCCCTTTTGCTGATGCACACCAAATCTTACCTTCCTTATGTTTTCATAGCTCAAATTTACTATTAATTTTCTTGATCTGTTCCTAGCCCCCTCCCTAGTAATTTGTATTAACCTGAAAGCTGAATAAAGGGAAAAAATGAGCTGAGAAACAACTATTCACTTGATTAAATGGAATCCATTTATTCTCATCTCATGGATGAGAACTTATCATCTGAAATCTCATCATCATTTGTTTTCATCTATTCTTTGTTTCTGGTTACAAAGTGAGACTCTTCAAGGCTTGGAGCTATTTTTTGATGTTAATCCTTGTAAAACTAGTACAATCTTTGTCATTTATGACAGGTCCTGACATTGGAACTGCTTAGTGCCAATTTGGAGGAAATAGAATAGAATATTATCTGAGTCATTTTTCTCCACCTGGCTAACATCAGGGATCTCTCCTAAAATAAAAGAGATTCACTTTCAGCTTGGAAAGTGTTATCTCTATCCTTGAACTTCCCCAAGAGTTTCAGAGGGAGATCTCTGATTCCCTCTGGATTTTTCTCAAAAACTTCTCCAACTTGTCTCTTTCATCTGAAACTTGCTCTTCTATTGGTCTTCCCCACTTCAGTAACATGAAAAATATGGCCCCAATTTGGGTAATGGGAAGGCTAGAAGTAGCTAAAGAAGAGTACAGAGACCTGTAGTAAACACCTAAAACCTCATCCAATGGTCTCTCAAGAATACAGTTAATTATGCCACATATATAATGAATTTACAAGTCAACCATTCCATCCTCCTGCCTTGAGGCAGTGGCTACATCTAAACTCTCATCGATGTGAAAACCAATCCTCTTAAGGCATTTATAATACATATTCTGAAGTAGGTATTATGACTTGTGTGCAAAAAAATGCATAGAAGGTTGAATAAGAATTTGAGACATATATCAAAAGCAAACACAAAATAGTCAAAGCCCATTTTGTGAATGGGGCAGTGTAAGGGTCTCTTGGGGGAAGCCCTTGTTCTGTGTGAAGGGAACCTTCTGCTGCCTTCGAAACTTACTTCTTTCTAAGGTATTTTGAGAAATACTTAGGAACAGAGAGGGGCTTGGCTTTAATAAGGTTTGGGTTAGGATTTAGAAAGCCTTCAGAGCTAGCCTTAGATGCCTGTCATGGGTGAAAGTAAACTGCATATCATAAATCATACCAGTTTATTAGTAGTAGGTGGGATAAATCCTGAAGTGAAGAGAGAATTAATGAGAGAGTGCTTTATTCCTAAAGCACTTTATAAGATATATATTCAGTGAGACAGCTATAAATAAAAGGTCTGGTAAGAAGTAGTGGAGAGAGGGCACTGGGTGAGGTATCATGCTCTGAAACTACAGGTATCTGCCACCAAACACCTCGATTTGGAGACCTGGATTGCATGATCTTGCAAAAATAGCAGGTTATCTGTCTAAAGAGATTATACAAAATGACCGCCTGAAAAGACAAACTATTGTTTTTAAAAGTGTTTATCCTGTGCTCCTAGCATCCATGAGCTGAATTTGTTCCTCCGATAGCTTTGGAAGAATGGCAAGAGACTAAAGGGAAACTAATACGTAAAATGAGACTTTGAGAGAGTTGTTACCCTTAACAACTCCATACTGATTCTTATTAGGAGTTACTCTAATTTCACAGCTCTCTCATAGCTTCAAAATTTTCTTCCTCACTGGCTGTTTAATGACATGTCAATATATGAAAATGCCCACGTACTTAGAACTATTACAGCTTCTCTTCATCTTGAGTCCCCTGTCTACTTAATAACATTCCTATTTTTTGTAGCCAAATTGGAAAGAAAAGTCTATAGTCACTGCCTCAGCCTTCCTCAGCTTCCCCAGGATTCTCACATCTGTCACCCTGCAGAAGCTAGCTTCTGGGAGGTTACTGAAGGCGTTCCACCTGCCATATCCATTGGTGTCCTCTGCTGCAGTCTTCCTGACCTCTGTATGTCATTTACCACGACAAAGCATCCTGTGGCTCCTGAATCACTACCCTCTCCCAACTTTCCTCTTAACTTTTTGACCACTGTTTATCAGTGTCCTTCCAGGTTTCTTTTCCTTTTAGAATCATAAATGTGGTATTCCCAAAGGATGAGTTTCTGGCTTTTTGCTACTGTCATTCTCATATCCATGGCCATGTTCTCAAATATGCTCATTTCTACAAACCATTGTCTCCAACCCAGATCTCATAGCTGAGCTGCCAGTTAGCATCCCACTGGTTGGTCTTAAGGCATCTCAAAGGTCTCATAGCCAACTTCGATTCTCTGGTAAATTGTCTTCACCCCCTTAATTGAGTTACTTTGCAGTCATCCCCCTGGAAACTTTGCTGTCCTTGACTCCTCCTTTTCACAACCCCAGGAATCAATCAGTAAGTCTTGTCGATAGCGTGTCAAAACTGACTTTGAGATTTTTTTTTCTCTTCCTCCATTGTCTCTGCCATTCTCCTCATTTGGGTTGCCTGATGGCCTGATGTCTCAACAAGTTTATTAAATAGGCTCCTAATATTGTTTTTGTCCCTAGACATCTCAGTGTCTCTCCACACTTCTCCCAAATTATCTTTCTCTAATATCTTTCTCTAATCATGTCTCTTTCCTTCTTAAAACAACAAATTTGTTATCAAGAGCATCAAATTAATTAGCATAGTGTTTAAAGTACTTCATAATCTATTCCCAGACAACATTTTCAACATTACATTGCTTTCAACGTTACATACATTGTCTTTTCCATCACACTCTCAAATGTTCTCTTAAACTCTTAACTCTCAAATCACACTGGACTGCTTCTTGTCATTCAAAATAGGCTGTGCACATTTCAGCCTTGATTATTTTGCATATACTTTACCCACTGTTTGCAATTGACTCTTGCTGCTCTTTGCCTCTTGATGATTTTTTTCTTCAAGCCCAGCTCATGTGTCCCTGCCTCTGTGTAGATTTTCTTCACACCCATCCAGAGGCAAAATGAAGTCCCATTCTCTTCTCTTCTCTTCTTTTCTCTCCTACAGATGTTGAGAAATCCTGGAGCAATGTGGAGAGGTCATGAGTTCTGACGTCAGAGCAACATCTGTGCCCATCACAGCTTCTTCAATGTCTAGCTCTGGGAATTGAGTAAGTTATTTAAACTCTCATAGTTTGTTTTTTCAACCATCTCTAAAAGGGGTCATTGATATATGCCTCCCAAGGATGCTAGTGTTTACAATGTGTCAGCCACTTTTGAGTCTTTTGACATGAAGTAACTCATCTAATTAAGAGTAGTTTTAAAAAGCCTATCACATCATAACTATTATGCCAGCAGCAAAACATTTAGCACACTGTATCATTGCTCCTGGGCTATGAGGGTCTTGTCCTCATCCAGACTACATTCTTTCTGAAGGTAGGAACTAACTCCTTCATCTATCACCTTTATCTGGCAAAGCACTAGCGTATAATAGGTGCTAAATAATTGCTGAACAATTTTTTTTAATTACAGCAAAACAAAGTTGAGTGTTGAACTGATACTGTATTTCATTCAACTTCTTGTTTTGAAAATGGGTTCCCATATTCATACATCAGAATGTTCTAATGTTAATGGAAAAGAAGCCAAACACTGTAAAATTATTTAAAGAGGTTTATTCTAAGCCAAATTTGAGGACCGTGGCCCGGAGCCATGCCCAAGAAGACAGTGGACTCACTGTGCTTGGGTTACAGTTTGGTTTTATGTTAATACATTTCAGAGAGACAGGAATTACAGGTAAAGTCATAAATCAATATGTGGAAGGCTACATTGGTTTGGCCCAAAAACATAGGACATTTAGAAGTGGAGGCTTACAAGTCATAGGTGGGTTTAGGTATTTTTTTAGTTGACAATTGGCTGAAAGTGTAAGGCTTTGTCTAAAAGACCAGGAGTCGGTGAAAAGGAATGCTTGAGTTAAGGATCTTCTATCTTTCATGTGATGCTATACCAGAATCAGGTTGGGAAGTAAACCACATCATATGGGGTTAACAAAACCTATTTAGTGAGATTTTATCATGTGTAGGTGTGACTCACCAGGCCCCCTTAGAAAGGAATTTGGGCAAAAGGAAAAGATCAGAGTTTAGTCCTCACTAGTAAAAAATTAAATACAAAGGCATGTTTTAAAACCCTAACCCTCTATATTAAAACAAATACAACAAATCACATTGTAATAAAGTTGCTTATCTATTTTAAAATAGATACCAATTTTATCTCCATATTGACACATGCCCCTGTTTTCCATAGGGTTATTTTTCTATGCAGCAGAGTGAATAATTAAGATTAGAACTGGACAGGTATCTAATAAGGAAAAAAGTAAGAATAAAAAATGTATTTGGAGTTATGTGTAATTTGTCTTATTGCTTCACTTTTCTTTAATGATATCAGATTGGTTATATGTTCAATATTGACACTATTATAATTTGAATTTGATATTCCAATGGCAAATGTCTGATGGGAAGTCAGAATGCTCCATTAGCCCTTTTCCCCTGGGTCTTTAGTTAACTCAGAAAATTCAAGACTCAATCAGAATTGGGAATCTTGAGGGTGCCCATAGAGAGATTTTTCTATCCACCACATCTGTTTCATGGTGATCCAAGTAAGTGAGAGGGATTTGGAAGCTCTGTTTTACCCATAAAGGAAACGGATGTTGGGGTGGATGCGTATATCTGATTATCTCTGATTCTGCTTCTCTGAGATTGTTTTGTATCGCCCCACCCTGCAGCAAAACAAACAGAACAGTTTCTCTAAAGGGCATTCAGAAGAGGAATGGTAGGCATGTCTGAGTGAGTGAGTGTAGCAGAGTGCTAAGGAAGCTCCATCCTGAGAAGTCAAGTCCCCATCAGGAGGAAATTACTAAGTAAAGAAAAGAAACTTGGAAAAAAGAGTATAAAACGGGCCCATAACTTGAGTAGTTTGTTTGTTATTAAAAAATATTTTATTTTGGGGGTGGAAGGGTAGAATCCAAAAATTTAGGATTATCTGAGATTTATTTATCACCTAAAGGCTGTTGCCCCAGATCACCAGCCCAAACTCTCTCTTAAGCTTCAGATCCATGTATTCAACAGCCTAGTAAACAGCTCACTTTGATGTCTCACAGAAAGTTCAGACTAACTTGACCAAAATTTAATTCTATCTCTTTTCCCCTTCCTCCTTGCTTTAGTTCTTTCTACATTTCCATCCTTCGTGGATGGCATTATCACTTAGCCTCCTCCTAAACCAGAAATACGGGGCTATCCCAGATTTTTCCATTCCTCTCTATTCTACATTCAACTGGTCAGCAAGCCCTATTCAGTCAATCTCCTTAGTATCTCTAAAGTTAGGTAACATTTCCCCCCTCTATTCTCACTGTCTTTGTTCAGATCCACATTTCTTGTCTTGAAAACTGCAACAGCCTTGGTCATCATGGTATCTATTTCCTTGCCTGCATATTATGTAGTGACCCCTCTCTTCCTCCCTTCCTTGTTTGTATACAAAACAGATACAGAATAAAAGGAAACTTTTTTTTTTTTTTTTTTATGAAATCTTTACAGTGGCTGAATCAGACCTTGCTCATTGCTTTGATTTTGCTCTGTGAAGTTGTTTTAGAGGAATAGTCTTGTCTTCAGGCTGTGCTTTAAGGAAGGTTAGGGCAGCCTGATTGCAGATGGAATCTGGAAGGCAGTAAGATTCCAAGAGCTTGTTCTGCCAGTTTCCCAAAGCCTTAGAAAACACTAGCCCACCCATAGAGGGGTTAGACTGCATGCAGGGCTTGGAAATTCTCTGAGTCTGCATTTTGTTTCTCTGCTTATATTTCTTGGAGAGCCCAGTCCTAGGAAAGCAACCTGTCTAGTCAGGCCAACCTGTCTGGGACAGTTGGAACATCAAGAGAACTCTCATCATTGTCAGTTTTATCATCTTCTCCTTTTCTTTATTTTTAATTTTTTTTGTTAGGTAGGGGGAGGTAAGCCTAAAAGTTTGCTATTACAGATTAGCAAAATGACTAGAAGTTGCTACATTGCTAAAAATGACTAATTTTGCTAATTTGTTTGTGAGATTCTCTATCCAACCTGCATAGATCCTGATTCTAATTAGCTTATTTGGAATTAAACTAGGTGGATTTGACTTTTCCTCACAGAATCCAGTGAATTTTGTCTCTCAGATAGTCTTCTGTGACTTTAGCAGATTTCATGGAACCCCTGATTCATTCTCCATGGGAAGTGATATTTCTAAAATTCCAAGTGATACTATCCAAATGATACTATCACTTTTTTTTTCTTAAAAGCTTTCAAAGGTATCTGATTACCTTTAGTGTAAAATTTATGCTGAATGATTTGTTTTACATGTAATGTACCATAATCTCCCACGCTTGTCCTTTGCTACCTTCCCTTCCTTCTGCCTAAGTTCCTCTCGTTCCCCAACATACTATGCGTTTCTTCACCTGTCTCTGCCTTATCTACCTGCTACAAGTCAGCTCCAAGGCCATCTGGTCAGGGAAGGCTTTAATCATTATTATTATTATTTCTTCCCCCTTCCCACCCAGCCTGGGGTAGGTTACTTCCCCCTGCTGTCATAAAAAGAACGCAGTACTTACCTTTGTCTTAGCATTGGTATACTTCTGATTTTACTATCCAACGGTCTGAGAAGTCCAAGGTCACAAGTTTGACTTACTTGACCTTGCTGTCCTGGGCCCAATACAGTAGTATTGAATATATCTTTGTTGACTAAATTTAACAACCAAGTATAGGTCTATGGAAATATTGCTTTTAATGAAATCTCAAATCATTTTTCTATAGGTATCTCAATACGCTTTAGTTTGTGTCACACCCCATGGAGAACTCCTTGAATGTTAAAGTTGGCCTAAATTTTCATGTAATATATCATATATTATTGAGGAGAGAAATTGCCCATATATGTCTGTGATCTTTTAGTAGGCACATATGAAGACAGGAATTTTAACATGACTATGAGTTGACTCATTACATGTTTTCAGAATGTGACCGGATTAGCTCCTTAGAGAAGAAACAAAGTTTATAAGGTATTGTAGCTAAAGCTCTTTGGTTTACTTGGGGTGGGATTGGGTCAAAACCAAAGGTTTGCCCATCATTTCGTACACGTAGATATTTTCATATGTTCCCAAAAAAGATACTGACAAGGCTTGGTTTATTTAATTGTTCTCATTGAAATGATTAAATTGACTCTCAAAAATTTCTGTTCAGATTCATGTGCAACACCAACACACAGGAATATGAAGGGTAGAGGACAATACCCACCATCTTGCAAATTGCTCTTTTATTCTGTTTGTCAACCATGACTCATTAAATGAAATGAAAGTGGGTTCTCCTAGTTACAGTAAATTATCCTTCTATCTTCCACGTTGACCAAAAATGCCAGGTTTCTTTACCTAATTTTGAAATGTCTTAAAATGGAGGCCATATGTCTCAGCATGTACCCAGTAGTGATGAGCTGAATCTACCACTAGATGTCATTGAATTTTCAAACAAATGGCTTTAAAGAACATTTCAGTAAAAGCTAGCTTCAAATCCCAGATTTTTGCATTCTTTTTCATGACATCTTTAGAGTAAGTAATAAAGCTATCATTCATCTTAACACATTTGCCCTATTTAGATTTTAGAATTTATTTTGCCTTATCCAGCCCATTGCATTGTGAACTGGTACTTACAATGCATGAATAGTACTTTTCATAGTGCAATACTGATCTTGTCCTCACTTAAAAAGATGTGAAAACTATTCAGAAGCACAAAACAATATATATTTAATAGCCTTTCCATTACATAAAGCTCATAAAAATTCCAACATGAATAGATTTTACTTAGGAAATTACATTTCCATTTCTCTTGAGAAAAATGGGTACTTTATTTTTTATGTTCCTTTGTAAATGACTACAAAATCACACAACTTCTGTGCATTCTAGAATTGTGCAGCAATTTTATCAACTTTCTAAAAAAGTGCTACTAAATTGTTGTTATCAATTATAAACTTTCCAGTATGAACTCCTGATATTGTGTTAATCATACTATACGAAGGGACTGTACATACATCTGTTTTTCCAATAAAAAAGGGTAAGATTAAATGTAAGAAAAGTTAATCAGTGAAGCATAGCAATCTCTCACTTACATATTTAATAATCTCTGATCACAGCAGGCATAATAGTTATCTGGTTGCATATCTAAATAACAGGCTTTCAAAATCAAGCCAATGTAGTATTATTATGAACTGATATATGTTCCCCTTTTATGTTTTTGAAAAGATTATTAAGTGAACTTCTTGTATAGGACTGATGCCTAGAACTAGAAATCTCATTTTCTATTGAGTTCATATATTCCATCTTTCTGTTCATTTCTCTTGTAGAAACTAGAAATTTTCAGACTTAAACACGAAAATGGTCTTCAAATACCACTGACCAATCAGATCTATCTCATTTACACACTATTTCCTGAATGGAGGATTTTTCTTCTGGAATAGCCAATTGCCTACCATTAAAACCTCTATAATACTTATACCAAAGCAAGACAGAGATTATTATGCATGGTTAGTGTCATATAATTTTTTACAACTGCTAGCAAAGTTGATTAAGCTTCCATTGGGTTCAACTCTGACCTAGGTCTATCTTAAGAACTTCCTGCCATCTGAGGCTGCATCCATGGTGATGAGATGAGCAGTGCTTCCTTCCTATAGTGGCTGGGTCAGGACAGTCACTGAAGTTGTTCACTGCTGAGGGAAAAGTATGTAAGGATGAAAATTTTCATCCATAACAAGGTACAAATGGGTAACAGGTACAGGTTTACAAATGAACAAAGATGACCAAGGATACTACCCTATACCAAGGGGGTGAGACTATCATTGTTATCTTGATGTCATGGGTGCTGGGAACAGGGAAGGGGCTGGGTAAACCTTAACTGAGTTGAATTAGTGTGTGGAAGTTTCTTTGCTACTATGTGAGGCCCATGTTCCAGCCTATGCAAAATTATACTGTCTTTTGAACAAGAAAATATTGTAATGGTATATAGACAGGGTGATATGCTTGAGTGTCTTCCAGGGCAGATGAATTTTGGTGATGGTTTGTAGATCACACTCTCTTGTCTGGGCTGTCTTGATCACTTGCATTGATCACAGACTGGGGGCTGGGATTAGGGGTTACATTGTGTTTCATTTGACAGAATGATAAAGAGAAAGGGCCTTAGAAGGAGAAAAGAGCCTTGCATTGTCAAGAGAGTTTGCTATGATTAAAAATGAAAGTACTGGCCTACAGACTGAAGTTAAGGAATCTACCATGTAGAAATAAAACTATGGCTTTTATCTGTTTAATACACTCTTCTAATCACCATGGTTGTTGATCACTTCTTCCGTATATAAAGGTTCTACATGGTCATCATTCTCCTGCAGTTGCATGATATCTACTGTAGTTACATGTCATTGCTCTGAACATTCATTGTCACTATGCAAATATTAATACTTCTGTTTATTTTTGCACCTCTTCTCCAGAATGGAGACTTCAGAAAATTGGTTATTGTCTTACTCAGATATAATTGTACCTTAGGTCTGTCTCAGGAAAACTAAATACAAAGGGGTCACATGTATTTCAAAGTATTAAGTTAATATTCATACTGATATATGTATTAATTTAATATTAAGACTTCTGTCTAGTAAATCCGGGGACAACTTCACAGATACTTTTCCAGATATCTATATATGAGATGATCAGAAGGTAGATATCATTTAGGCCAGTAGGCACCATTTGGGGAGTGTTCCATCATACCCATTCACTCCCAATCAGAACAACTTTGCTACACTTTTCACATGTGGAAGCAAAGTATGTAAATGGGCTCTGGGGTATACTGGTTTGAAACCTGGCCCCTCCATTACAACTTGGGTGATCTCTGTAACTTATTAATACTTAACTTCACTATAACTGACTTTCTTTTTTTCATTTGGTTTAAACTGGGGATAATAATATTACCTATTTCTGGGCTGTGTTGTGAGGTTTAAATGAATGAAGACATATATTTAGAACAGTACTTGGCACATAGTAATGCTCAATAAATATTGGTTTTTGTTATTATTACTGTGATTATATTGGATTTCTGCCTACTAATTCCTTTAAGAAATGGAAACATTTTCTTCAGCCAAGAAATTTTGAAGCCTAACAATCTAGACTATTAATATATAAAAATTCCCTTTTCTCTCCTGTCAGCATTTTGCCTGGTAAATTGGAATGGGTTTTGCAGATCAGAGCAATGAAGTGCTCGGGTCAGTGCTCGGTGAACCCTAATGAATTGTTCTTTTATGAGTTGTCATTTTCTATTCTTAAAAGAGGCATTAAGAATTTATAACAGTGTCCTAGTTGCATTATCATTTGGATGGTGTGTTTATGCTAATTTCTACTGCCAATCCTAATTACCAGTGGTTAAACTCATTTAAAAATAATTTTTTTTCCAGACTTTTGCCTGATTCACCTTGCTTCCTAGAATATCTCAATTTCCTTTTGGTTCACTCGCCATGAGTATCAAATGATTTATTCACCAAACAGTGTAAATCAGACTCACTTTCACTTATTCACCAGGAAGTTGCTGAGTGCCTCTGGTTGCTTTGTGGGTATCCACACATTTCCCATAGAAACTTAGAGGTCATCTAGTCCAACAGATCACATATTATCAAGTTATTTTTCTATGCTCAGTGACAGATAGTTCTCTGTTACTTGAAGGCTAGATTCTTGCCTGGGAATAGCTTATACTGTAGAGCTAAGGGTAAAGTAACAAAGCTTTCACATTTTTCAATGTGGTAACTGAAGTACACAGATATTACTTACTTACCCAGGCCACAAGCTTAGTAGTAGTAGGGTTGAGAAAAGAATTTAGATGCCCCAACTCCTAAAACACAACTTTATCATTATAACACTTTGCTCAGAGCTGTTTCCTCTTGTAAAAATGTTATAAATAGTGTTAGATGTCTAGATAGGCTACAAAACTAGAATTCATGTAATAAAAAGAATACTTGTTTTAGTGGTCAGAAGTCATGGGTAAGAGACCAGGCTTTGTCACTGAACAGTTGTTTGAGATATAGTCGAAACTGTAGAAGGCTCTACATCTTTTCAGTGGAAGGAAAGAAAAGATTCTAAAATTCAGTTGTTAGATCCAGTAGAATTAATGTTTCAGGAATGGTGAAATCATACATGTTCTACTCCCAGTTGCCCTGACAACGAACCGTTATCTTATAATGATTTTATTCTGAAAAAAAAATCCTTTTTTGTCCCATTCAAGAAAATAGTAAGGTATACTGCTCCTTTGTCTGGGGAAGTTTGTGAGAGGGTTTCATGGTTTTTATTTTCAAAGCTGAACTCCAGCGGGATTTGAAGAGAGGGATGTCTTCCAAGTTAAAGGAGGCTATTAGAAAGAGACTCAATGAGGAACATAGAGAAAATTGTGGATCAGTGAACAAAACTGGAGGTTTATATGGTTTTACTCATTCCTTTTGGGGGGAAGTTCAGGGACAAGTCTTTGGTGATTTCATGCTGCAGATAAAAGGTAAAATAATGAGGGAAATAATTTGTTAACTATATGAGGATTAAATGGATCCCAGAGGTTTAAAAGCTTCTGGTCAAAGAGCATGAGTGCGGTGTAAGTGATGATCAATCAAGCAATTGCAAATCCATATGACCTTGCCTATACTTCCTATCCACCTGAGGTCTGAAAGTGACTTTGCACTCACAACCCGGTTGCACTTCCTCACCTGTCAACTTGGCTGTAGACTGTAGTGGATCTGCTGTGTGGATGCTCTTTCCTGTCCTTTATTATTGGCATTAAGGCAGGGACTGCTTGGAGATGGAAAGGAGGTGGAACTACTGAAATGTCCACCATGCCAACTTTGCCTTCCTCTTTAGATTGGGTGCCTGTGTTTTCTCCATGCCATTCTTGGATTATGGTATACCTTGGTCAATCCAGGAGACCCAGACCAGTTTTGTGTGACCTTGAAGTTTTGTGTGACCGTGGGTTGCAATATCACTCACAGTCCAAAGCTCATAATTCAGCTTAGGATATCCTTTTCTTTTCAAACCACATTCCTTCCAAGTACTAAGCTTGTGAAAAGAAAAAAAAAACAGGATACTCTGCCTTGAACTTCTCCTGAAACAAACACACAAACATGAAGTCTCCTTTCAGCTTCAATAGAAGAAAAAGAAAATGTAGGATAATCCATAAATTATATCCTGAAATGATCCTGCTCCCTATATGCCACACATATATATTTTATATATAGACTGAGTACAGGCAAACAGTCTTCTAAATGTCCATCTGCCTCACGATCACTGAAGGCTTGGCTGGTGAGTCTTCCTGCCCTGGGTTGCCCATCAGAGGTCTTTGCCATATGAGTTGCTTCCAATTTTTAGGTATTTGTAGTTCCAGCTTCTCTTGTTTGCCAAGAAATTTGTATTGATTTTCCTCTGGTATCCCTGAGCTTATCCCGTCTTTATTGTGTTCTTTGTTCCCAAATTCCAGTTGGTCCACTATCAGCAAATAATTCACCTTCCATTTTGGAACCAGGAGATGGTGATTTCCTCTTAGTTGTTTTCCTATGGCATTACTACTTTTCCCTTTCTTTTCTCCCCATGATGTCTGGCATCACTTGTTCAACCTGCATTCCAAAATTCCCTGACATAAAACAACTCACAAAGCATTTTATGAAGCATGTAGGGCTCTATAAGTGAGCTTTTTTTTTCTGTATTAAAATAATGACATTCACTAAAACTTTGATTTTTCTCAAATAGTTGTATTGAAGGAAAATCAGTTTTAAATAGAGGAGGATAAAACAAGCAAACGATTTTGGATCTTTTAAAAAACTTTAAAAATTAATGGCCCTTTTTCTTTTTATATTTCTTGTGTTGGAGCTGTCTGTGACAAAATGGAGTCCAGGGTGTATTGTGTGAATACATTCTTGGCCCAAGTCCCAGCAAAAGACATAGAAATATCTTTCCATTGGACAATCTACAAAACTGCCAGAACTAGCAGTCCAACTGGCAGTTGCCAACTGGTTGTCCAACTGGCACCAGCAGCTCACACAAGATTGAGCATAAAATGTCTAAACACTAATACCTCTAAGCTGCTGAAACCATGTGTCTATACCATGGGGAGACCTGCTTTTGGCTGTAATTCTAATCACAAAGTTATGTTTTCCTCCAAAAAGAATGAGTGGAATCAAGCCCTCCCATTACCAGGTGGTAACTGGAGAAAGCAGAGCAGAATCCAAAAGCCAGGCTGTGTTGCAGAAGTGGATCATGCACAAGTAAGAATACCCTGATGGGGTAATATGCATGGTGGGAACTGTAAAGAACCATCATGTATGTGACATTTCCTAATAGAGTTCATGACATAGAGTATATTATAGAGCATGCTCAAAAAATCTTAGCAGAAGATGAAAATGAAGCATATTAGAGGGAGTAGATGTCTTCTCAATGACTGTTACAAAGACTCAGAACTTAAGGGGCACTGTAAGTAATCACTGATTATAGGCTGGGAATGCCACCAATGATAAGTTGGGTATTGATGTCTGATTATACATACTCCTCACCCCTTGAAACTCCTTAATGGCTGCCTCTTGTTCTCAGGATAATGTTCAAACTCCTCAGTAAGCCATATGACATGATTCTGGACCTACTTATCTTCTCAGGTTCATTTTGAAATAAACTCCCCATTCCTCAACCCAACTCCACAAAAGTTCTGTGCTAGCTCTATCAAATAACATGCTCCTTGAATGAATGAAAAAATTGTAGTACAGCCATGCAATGGAATACTACTTACCAACAAAAAGAAATGTACACAACACATCAGTAGATGCGTACAATATGGGCAAATTCCAAAAACTTTTATGTTGATCCAGACACATGAATACATATTGCATAATTCCACAAACATGAAATTCAAGAATAGGCAAAGCCAATCCATGGTAGTAAAAATTAGAACAGAAATTAATGATGGTTGGTAGGGATTGACTTGAAGGGACACAGAGGATCTTTCCAGGGGTGATAATATTCTATATCTTGACTGGGGTGTGAGGTGCACAATTGAATAAGTTTGTCAAAATTCACTAAAATGTACATTTCACCATATGTAAATTTTACCTAACAAAAAACCCACACCTTGTTCTTTATAGATCAGATTGTGCTGTTTCAGGTCTCAGTGTGTTTGCTCGTGCCATGTGATGGGAATCCTCATCTCCACCGTCAGCAGCACCTCTCTACTTGATAAACGTCTACTAGTTTACAAAACTCAGATAAAGTGTCATCTCTCTAAGAAGCATCTCCTGACATTGTTTCCCAGAACCAATGCCATGAATTAGTCCTGCCCTTTGTGTTCTCTTCCACGTTCCTTAATTAGAAGATATTGGACATTTTTATCTATACTCCATGAATATATTATCTATAGTTAGTAAACACTTGTCCATAAATTAACTCTACAGTAAATATCACTAATCAACAACTACAACTAGTAACCTTTAAGTTATGGTTTTGGTCATTCTTAATAAGTCATTTGCTCAGGAATTTGTTTCACCATCCTCTCATGGTGTGGATCCTCTGGAGAGATTCTTTTTCTCTACTTCCCTCTGCATGCTGCCTGTCTTCTCAGGGACTGTGTGGTGTGGTGGAAAGGACAGAATCCCAGGGGACTGGCTTTCCTCCTGAGCTATATGACCTGGGAATGGAAACTCTCTCTGAGTCTTGGTTTTTTTTGTCTGAAATGAGGGATAATAGTGTCCAGCTCTTGATATCATGAAGAGTAAATGCAAACATAGTTAACAGAGTCTAGTCTAGGACTTGGCCATCACAGGTGCTCCATAAATATCAGCCCCTGTGATCTGTTGGCTGGCCTCATTGGATCATCACTGTTCATTGGTATGGGCTCTGTGGCTTATGGCACTTTCTGCCCACCCCTGGCATGGTTCCAGTTGTGCTGTCTTTTCTGGTCAGATAGATACCTGCACCAAGAGCATCACAACCTTTCCTGTGTTTCCTGGCTATTGTGGCAGCTAAGGTCATAGAGAGTCTGGGAGTTGTCCATATCTAACTTAGCCTACAGTTTTAAAAAAAATGCATACCTAGCTTTTGCAATAGGTGCGACAGCTTTCCTCTTGACTTGCATGTTCTCTGTTTACAGGGTAAACATGTCTACTTTCCCAGCTACTCACACAGAGTTGTGCCTCTGTGTAGCTGGGTAGTTATGCCTCATGAAGTAGCTTCACTTATCTTCCTTTAGGATAAACTTTTTTTTAAACTACCAAAGGTCATGAAGCATGGATGAAGCATGGATACTTTATTCAAATAGTATAGTTGATAGTGCAGCCTAACCCAGGTATCTGCCTTGCTTCCTAGCCACAGTAAAGGAAAAATCTCTTTCCTAAAAGGCAACTTCAGACATATCCCAGGAATTGATGTCTCATTGTTCTCATTGGACAAGAATAGTCAAATTAGCAAGGGCTATTGTGGTCAAGCTACACCATCACCACCCTTTTGTAAGTCAGCTGGAGAGATGACTGAGGAAGAAATCTCCTAGTATCTGAGCTCGGAATCGTTGCTGTGAAGAAGCACAGATGAGGATAATATTATAACGTATATGACAAGAGTTTAAGTTTTCCTTTTAATCAACACATTACACTGTCAGCACTATTTGTAAATTATGGAGATTAAGCTAACTCTTCAACCCTATGTAGAATGAAGAGAGAGAGGGAAAACGTTTTTCCCGAAGTTACTGGCTGACACTAAGGGTTTGGAACATAACTTGATAAATGAAAGGGAGAAAAGACAGAGAGAGGAAAATAATGTGCAAGAAGATGAGAGAATGAAAATGACATGGAATTACCGTGTTATAGGTGGGGAAAGCAGAAAGTGAGTGTCTCACAACCTGTCTCTTACACTTTCTAGATGAAAGAAAGGCAGCTCTTGGGAAGAAGACACCTTTCACAGAGGCCCCTTATTCATGCTTTCAGTTCAGAATCCTGGGTAGAGAGGAGTAGGGGAGCAGCCACGGAGAGAAGGGGAGAACGAAAGCAAGAAGCTGGCTGTCTCCATAGACACAAGTCTGGAGAGGGGGGTAGTGGACTCTGTGAAATGATTGAACCCATTCCTTTAAATTAAACCTTCGAATGCCTCTGTGATCATTCACTGAACACTTCAGAGGATCACATATTTGAATTGGCAGCACGATGAGGAGCAGCTCTCCTTAAGGCACCATTCTGTAAGAAGGGCTTCCTGCCTTATCTGTCCATCCCCGATCCAAAGGTGCAGCTGCTGCAGATGCTTTCAATCACATGGTACAAATATCCATTTAGGCCTTCAGAGATTACAACAATTAAAACTAATTTTTTGTAGATAGCCATTACATTTCTTTAAACTATTACAATGCCAATGTGGATTCTACAAAAGAGAATGGTTTCATAAATTAATTGATTTAAAAGTAGGTGTCGGTGTTTATTACACATTTTTTTTATAAAAATAAATTTTACGTAATCTAAAAAAAAGTCTAGCTTTTAAAAATACAGCATTGAATATGACTAGGCAAGAAGCTGAACCCATATATAAATTATATTTAATTAATACAATACTTAATAAACATAAACATTAAACTATATATATATACACACATATGGCAAACTCTACTATGACTCACAGAATGGTTCTGGTATTATTGGCAACTAAGGAATTTGACATTAAGAGAGTGTTCTGTTCTGGCTCTGTTGTGTGTCTTTTTTGAAATTTGTGTGTGTGTGATGATCCTCTTCTGTGTTCCACATGATCTTCACAATGTGTTTTTTCTCCTTGAATCAGGATTAATTGCTATAAATTCTCAATGATTTTATTTGAAATTGATAAAAATTCAAAAAATTACAGATTTTGTTATCAGCTCTGTTGGTTCTCAATTCACTGTGTTATATGTTTAATGTGAGGGACCTCCTACCAACAGCAACAATAGTTAGAAACATTTATTTATTCTGTACACTCCATGTGTGTGAACTACTTGGTCCTCACAAAAACTCCATGAGGTAGGAGTTATTGCTCTCCCGTTTTATCATTGGGAACCTTAGGCACAGAGATGCGGGGTAACTTGCTGGAGGTCTCTGTGCTGGTAATTGGTAGAGGGGTTTGAACTAGGAAATGCTGAATCCAGAGCCTATGCCCTTAACCGCTATTTACTGCCTCTTAACAGCTTCATTCTTCCCCCAGAACATCTTTGTGACTTGGCTGCTAGCATGATCTGGAATGATTTTTGTCCTTTACCTAGCAATCAGAAGAATTACATGGATCATCCTGCATTTTGACAAAAGATTTAACCTCCAATCAAACTGATATGTGATAAGGATAACTGTACTATGCAGAAGCCTAATTTTTACATTTTCACACTATGCAATGTCTCTATAATCTGCAGTAACTTTGAAATTCAATAAATAGATTTTTATTCCCACCTGTATGTGCTACATATTAAATCATCAATATTTTTTGCTTTTAAATACCTGTTATGCAGAAGAACAGGACAGGATATAGTCAAAATTTGGCATAGAATATTGCGAGGGGTGATGAGGAGTTGGAGAGAGCACATTTGGATGTGCTTCCGGAACAGCTAGGGAGAGCCATGACGAGGGAACCTTGACGCAGATGTTGAAGGTGAGAGAGAGAGCTCATAAATGGGCAGGGAGTGAAGCAGAGTCTGGCCTCTATCCCACGAGGAGTAAAGGAGTGACAGGAGGGAAGTGCTGAAGTGAGTTTTGAGCGTGACCTTGAAAGAAATAATGGACTTGGACTGACAGTAGATACAGGGTAATCTGTGTGGATGAAAAATATGAGCAAAGTTTGGAGGGAAAAATGACCAAGATTTGGAGAATCGGCAGCAGTTTCCCTCATTTTTCACCAGATATAGCTGTCTCTATTATTATTGTTTTTTGGTTTTTGAGATAATTTTAACTTATTTTTAGAAATGTTATTACAGCTTTATCTTTATTGTGACCAGATGTGAGCAGACTCAAAGCAACTGGAATTGTTTGGATACATTAGAGTGTGTGTAAAGCAGACACATCAGTCAGAGATAGACTGTGTTAGGTTATTAACAAAAGGCAAAACACTTTGCACATATGACAAAAACAAGAAACAAAAATCCCTGTAAGAATAAATTGCTAATTTATGTATCTATTAAATATAATACCATCTAGTTTATTATGTTGTTGTAAATGTATATTTCCTATAAAATCACTGTGTTATAAGCTAATGCTATTCATTTTTAGTGATTCTTTCACCCTTCTCTATGAGAAGTAAGAGCCCCATAAACCATTAGAATTATAAGGACCTGAAGGACAAGTGAATCAAATCCTTGCATGGTTTGCAAATGGCAAAGTGGAGACTAAAGACATAAAATAAATTTCCTATAGTCATGCAAAGGGGTAGCATTGGTCTGATGCTAGAATTCTGATAACCTGACACTTAGGTCATGAAGTGCTTTTTCTCCTGATAGGTGACACTTAGGTGACCTCTCTGGCGACACTCTGCAGTCAATACCTTAAGAGGCTGCTACTAATTGCATCATACATTATACAAACAGTATGATACATTATAAGTCATATTATGAAATAAAGTATAAACAAAATTGAATTTTTGTTCTATAACACATTAGGGAGATTGAAATCAGAGACACAGAATTATGGGAGTATTTTAGGGGGACTTGAATTAAAAAACAAAAAAGGAAATGGTGTTGTAGTGAACCAAGGTAGTAGAGCCTTCATCAGGGAGTGATGCGATTATATGGTGTTTTGGGAAGATTATTCTAGTAGTCATAGGAATATTGGCAAAACACCAGATAGAAACCAAAAGAAGGAAAAGGATACCAGAGGCTTTTGTGGTGATCTAGGCTTGATGTGACAGTGTACGTTACAGTGATGGTGGCAGCTTTGGACCACTCTTGATTAGGATTAGACAAGGGAACTAATGGGGAAAAATGAAGGGTTTAAAATTTATGGAAATTCAAAAAATGTAGCTACTCAAGCTTCAACCTTTGTGATTCTGATTTTGTCCTGGGTGACCCTTCCTCCCAGTATAATAGTGTGTATGAAATGATAAATGAAAATGTTTGGGGAGCCAGTAGGGGAAAAAAAAAACTTTTAAAGAGCAGATTTAGGGATGCTTAGATATATAAAAACAACTGTATTCTTCTTCTTTGATAGGTTATTTAACATGTTGAACAAATAAGGGCCGCTACTAGTTAATGCTGAGAGTATGTATTCCTTACACGTAGCAAGGTTAGACTAAACACTCCCAGACTTCCTACTAGACTTATCCATTTAGAAATGAGTAAATATTAAACACTCAAGGATTGTTTGCTTTTAAGTATGCTTTTATTTTTATTTCATCTTTTCCCCCCTCCTCCTTTTTCGTTCTCTTCTCCAGATCCTTTGGTGCTCTGTAGTTTTCCTTTTAGTAAATGCGTACCACTCTCTCCTTGCTCAGGTTGCACTTTGTAGACAGAGTCCTTTGGGAGAAGGGGTGAAAAGGGAAAGTAATGGTGCTCAACCATCTACCTGAGTGAGAAGAGAAACAAGGTAATCATGATTGTTTGCTTTTAGAGAAGCTAGAGTGGTCGGATTTATTTATAAGCACAGAATCTTGCCTCTATCTTCATTCTCCTGCTCCACTTCAGAAATTCTGATCAGAAAGTCCTGCTATAGAATGTGGAAGATTCATGGAGGGGATTGTTAATCTTTTAAAGAGTACCGCTCACTGTTTTGCATCCCAAGATTATGTGCATCGCAGCCTCTACCTTGTAAACTCCAAATGTAAACGCTGCAGATTCACAAACTCCTGTCTCCATCTTGGACTTCTCTGAACTCCAGGCTTATATATTCAGTTGCTTGCTCACCATCACCACCTGATTCTATAATAAATATATCACTTTTACAGTATTCATAACTGAGCTTATCAGTTTGCCCCCAAACCCTGCATCCCCTGTTCTACTCCCCCAGTCTTCCCCATCTCAGTTACTTGCAAATTCATCCTTATAGTTTTTTGGGGGGACAAAAGCGATAACCAAAAAGTACTTGGAGTCAGCCTTGACTAGTTTCTTTCACTCACCTCTCACATCTAATTTGTGAATCTGCAAATCCCATCAACAGTATCTTCGGAATATACCCAAGCTTCCAGCTGTGATGGACTGGCTTGGAGCTAACCAATCCCCTGAGCAAGAGCAACCAGAAAATCTGAATAAAATACAGGAAAACATCTGCTTAAAGCCATTGGATGGTTAACAAGGGAGTCAGGATTCGAGTAGCCATAATTTCAGAGTAAAAAGAGAGAAGTGAGATTTGCCTTCTAAGCTCCTTTTGCTCCTGAGGCAGCACAGGCCAGGAGGCTGAGCAGAAAGCAGTCAGCAGCAGCCTGGTCGTGCTGGGGAGACAACAACGGGAGGCTGCCAGGTAGCTGGGTGCAGACTCTCAGTTGACAGCCCTGAAGGACTCACATGCAAAGAATAAGGGCAAAACAGAAATAGACCAGGCCTGAAAAAGATTGAAACCCTTAGCCCAATCAGCTTAAATCCTGACTGGGATAATGGTTCTGCCCCTACTCCAGCTGCCTTCCAGAAGCTTAAGAAAAACCCTTTGGAGGAAGACATCATCCTTTTGGTTCTTCTACAGTTTTTATGTACAATTCCCTGGCACATTACTTTATAGGACCATGGGAAGAAACAGAAGAAACACCCACGGGTGATTCTGATATTGGAATTTATTCCAAAAATTATGTTAAAAAATCAATAGGAAAATGAGGAATTTCACTGGAGAACTAAAATCTATAATAAAAAATAAATGAAAATTCAAGAGCAAAAAATCATCCTTTCCTGATAGTGATAGTTTTTAAAATGCCCTCTCTTTTTTTTTCCTGATAAATCACAGGTTTTTAAATTTTATTAGTCATCTCAAATAATACACTTTAGGTTTTGTTCATTCTTTCTAGAGAAACGGGTTTTAATTATAGTTTTGTTTCCAATAGGTAGCTATAGTTAATCTAATAAACCACTCTAGGATTCAGTTTTTGCATCAGAAACATACAGGTTTTAGATTAAATGAGTTATTTATTGAACTTTAGTAAAGTGTTGGTTTTGAGTTGTTAAGAGGACAAGTATGTGGAGATGTGCCATAGGCAGGTGGAAATTCAGAACTGGGCTTAGGAGAGAAGCCCAGGCTGGAGTGGTATCCTAGGTGAGTTATTTGCCAAGAGGTGGTAGTTGAAACCAAGAGGGTACATAGGATCATCAAAAAAGGAAGTGAAGAGACAAAAAAGATAGGAAAGCAGATCTCCAAGTCTTTGCATTTCAAATCAGCTTTATTAATCACAAAGCTTAGTCAGCAGCCAAACTGTTAACGGTTTGGCAGGAAAAGAGGGTGGAATGGGGAGTTACTAATAGAGGAGCATAAAGATTCAGTTAAGCAAGATGAATAAGGTTGAGAGTTCTGCTGTACGACATCGTGCCTGTAGTCAATGATAATGCATTGGACACTTAAAAATTTATTAAGAGGGTAAATCTCATGTCTTCTTTAAAACAAAATTTTTTAAAAAGACAGCATTATTAAAGAAAAAGAAAAGCACATCTTTCTCATGCAAAAATAAAACAATTTATGTTTTCCTAAATAATTTTCTTCTTTTTTTATTTATTTTTATTTCTGCATATTACAGGGGTACAAATGTTTAGGTTACATATATTGCATTTATCCCACCCGAGTTAGAGCTTTAAGCATGTTCATCCCCCAGACAGTGTGCACAGCACCCATTAGTTGTGTATACACCCATCCCCTCCTCCCTCTCCCATCTTCCCGACACCCAATGAATGTTAGTATTATATGTACATTTAAGTGTTGATCAGTTAATACCAATTTGATGGTGAGTACATATGGTGTTTGTTTTTCCATTCTTGTGATACTTTACTTAGTAGAATGGGCTCCAGCTCTATCCAGGATAATACAAGAGGTACTAGATCACCATTGTTTTATGTGGCTGAGTAGAACTCCATGGTATATATATACCTCATTTTATTAATCCACTCGCGTATTGATGGGCACTTGGGTTGATTCCACGTCTTTGCAATTGTGAATTGTGCTGCTATAAACATTTGAGTCCAGATGTCTTTTTTATAGAATGTCTTTTGTTCTTTTGGGTAGATGCCCAGCAATGGGATTGCTGGATCAAATGGTAGTTCTACTTGTAGCTCTTTGAGGTATCTCCAACAGCAACTGTGATAGCCAGGGACTTCAACACCCCTCTGACAGAACAGGACAGATCCTCCAAATAGAAAATAAACAAAGAA
>CAUYRB010115827.1:0-11095 GCA_963574695.1 Propithecus perrieri | reverse complement strand
TGAGGTTGCTGTGAGCTAGGCTGACGCCACGGCACTCACTCTAGCCTGGGCAACAAAGACTGTGTCTCAAAAAAAATTAAATTAAATTAAATTAAAAAAAAAATAGTAATTATCCCTGATAGATGGGACAGAGTAATTTTAATAATTTTTTCTTTGGGTTCATAAATGCTTCTAATCTATCTGAAATGAATAGGTTATCAATGTTATCATTTAAATGGGACAAATATTAATAGATAAATCAGCAGAATAAATTGTCATCTACCTGGACCAGCAGAATATTTCACAGCCAAACCACATCGTTTTGGACCTCAAAGCAGAAAGATATTTCAACAATATTTTCCATACACTTACTTACACTGCAAGACTTTATCAAAGATTACCAGGATATTAAAATGTGACTGTTTTGCATCTGTTTCAGAAAGAAAAGGAGATTTGCAAAGGAGGTGTCAGAAAACTAATTTTTCAACCTTTAGCATCAACACCATGTCAAGGGTACGAAAAGGTTTTGTAGAAGAGGCAAAGAAAGAAAATCGGAGCCTGGCTAGGTGGCTTGTGCCTGTAAGTCCCAGCTACATAGGAGGCTGAGGAGGGATGACAGCCTGAGGCCAGGAATTCAAGACCAGCCGAGTCTGGGAAACATAGTGATACCCCTGAAAAGAAGGAAGGGAGGGAGGGAGGGAAGAAGGGACAGAGGAAGGAAGGAAGGAAGGGAGGGAGGGAGGGGGGAAAGAAAATTGTCAGAATGTATTTTGCAGTGCTGTGACATTTTCCTTCCCTCCTCCACTGAGGAGGAAGAAAAACGTTTCCTTCTTACCTCAAGCATAGAGTAAGAGCTTGAACATTTAGGGGGCTTGATATGGGTTTTCTGGATGCGAGGGCACAGTGGACTGGTTCTGACTTACCCTGAAGGATCTACCACCTGAGGTAGAAGAACCCAGAAAGAGCCCAAGCTACACGGGACTGTCACCACACTTGCATCAATAGAGAGGCACACCACCACCAGTCCAATAAGATATTTCCTGGCCCTGACTTCTCCTGTCTTCCCCAAATCAGAGGAATCCGGGACATAGGAGTAGAAGGCAAGAATGTAGCAAAGCATAGAAAGAAAACTTTAAGACCTGGAAAGAAACAAGATGCAAAACCTGTCCTTCCTTTACCACCATAGACATCCAACCTGTGGGAGGAAAAGGTTTAACTTCAAATGAAGTTCAGAGTCTTGATTATCTCAGTGCACTGAACATAACAATAACAAAAAGGAGACTATTCCAGTGACTAAAAATGAACAGAAACGTTTTGCTTTCTGAGAATAATAAAACCCAAGGGGTTATATAAGGAGTGGGGAAGTCAACAGGCATTAAATGGTTAGCGATTGTGGTGTGGGGAGCAGGAGAGGAGAGTCACTTATAATTCTACCCTATGGAATTCTGCTTGTTCATATTACCAAAGCTCCCATATGCATCATATTGCTGTATTTACAATGAAGTTGTGGAGTACATCATTCTCCTCAGTAAATATATCTTCTTTACCACAGTCCACAGGAAATAATTTGCCCTGGTCATTTCCCCCCACAATAGTTCTTCTCCATAGCAAACTGATTTTGTGTTATGGGCACTGTGAATCAAAGAACTGGTCCTGCTGGCTGTGGAACTGGTTTTTGGTCAGCTGTTAGAAGCTCAGAATAAAATGTGTGGTGCATTTCTCACATATGCACCAGCCACTCTCTGCAGTCACTTTGAGTCCCAACCTCAATCCTAGCTTCATTTTACTGTTCCTACTCTTTCCCCCATTGTTTTATTTTATCCTCTTATGTAGTATGCATTTATGTAAGCCACCTCAAATTCCTTCTGTATTGTGGCAGGGCAATAAACACATTTATCACAAATGCCTCCAGACCTAGCTTAAAATAGCTTGCACTAAAATTAATCTTGAACACAATTTAACTTTGTTCTAATAATTGTGAAGGTGCTTTGGGGTCTTGCATTGCCTTAAGGACATCAATGTGAACATTAGTTATTATTGTGCTATAAGTGTGATTAAGCTGATAGAAGAGTCTAATTAATGGTGGATCAGATAAGAAAGTTTTCTCTGTGTTATTAGCCTGGGGTGGGTGGGAGGTGGAGAATGATGTTCTGAAATCATCTTCTTCAATTTTTAGGTATTTGAAGTAGATATTCATCTATATCTAAGCCATTTAGTTTTGTTCTTTTGTTTTGTTGAGACAGAGTTTTGCTCTGTTGCACCAGCTGCAGTGGTGTCTCCTAGCTCACAGCAATGTCAAACTTCTGGGCTCAAGCGATCCTCCTGACTCAGCCTCCCGAGTACCTGGGACTACAGGCACACGCCACCACAGTTGGCTAATTTTTCTACTTTTAGTAGAGACAGGGTCTCGCTCTTGCTCAAGCTGGTTTTGAACTCCTGAGCTCAAACAATCCTCCCACCTCAGCCTCCCGGAGTGCTAGGATTACAGGCATGAGCCACCTGGCCCAGGTCAAAGCCATTTAGTTTTAAAGAAACAAATGCTATTTTTACCTGACAATGCTATTTGTACACATTTAAGATTATATATGTGTGTGTGTGTGTATGTTGCTTTGATTATTGAGAATGTAGACCAAGTGGGATTTCTATTTCAAAATGCGATTTAAACACAAATGATTACCCAATAATTCCAATAAAGAGTGAAGAAACAATCTAATAAAAAGAGGACAGAAGGGAAAACATCAGTAGACAAGAGGTTTGAACACATTTCTAAGAGAAGAGAAGAAGATGGAAGCCTATTGAAAGGTAAAACAAGGAAACACAGACCGAAAATTCACAGAAGGAAGAAAAACAGCAAAAAAAAGAAAGTGTTAGCCTTGATTGCAGAACCACAGAGAGAGTCCAAGTTCAGGGTCAGAGGTAGGGAGGAGGGCAGGAAAATGGAGATCTGAAAGGAAGGGGTTAATTAAAATTCCTCCATCCAGGAGGAGGGGGGCAGTTATGGGTGAAGGGAGGAAGACAGTAGAAATACCAGAAGAAAGAACTGTACAAGAAAGTCATGTCCAAAAACCACGGAAATTAAAATGTAGTATGATCTTGAGCAATAGAAGGAAGAATTGATGGTAAGAAGTGAAAATTCATTTGAACTGGATGCAAGGATCACCTGGCTTTGACTGGTAGCAAGGCTGAAAAGGCTAGAGGCTCTAATAGCCTCCTCCACTGGGAACAGCGGAACAGCAGAGCATAATCCCTAGCAGCACAGATAACACAGCCATCCCAGCTCTACCACTTATTAACTGGTAACCTTGAACAAGTATGTAACTGCTCTGTGCCTCAGTTTCCATGTCTGAAAAATGAAGATAATAATCTCTATTTCATAGGTCTGATGTGACGATAACATGAATTAACATGTGTAAAATGTTTAGAACAGTGCCTGGCACACAGTAAGCACTCAAATGTTTAACATTATCTAACATCATTAGTAGTTGTGAGATGCCGCCTCACTTAGTGAAATAAAAAATACAACAATTGAGGCCGGGCATGGTGGCTCACGCCTGTAATCCTAGCACTCTGTGAGGCCAAGGAGGGAGGATTGCTTGAGCTCAGGAGTTCGAGACCAGCCTGAGCAAGAGCGAGACCCCCGTCTCTACTAAAAAAAATATAGAAATTAGCTGGACAACTAAAAATATGTATATTTGTAAAATTAGCCAGGTATGGTGGCACATGCCTGTAGTCCCAGCTACTTGGGAGGCTGAGGCAGAAGGATTGCTTGAGCCCAGGAGTTTGAGGTTGCTGTGAGCTAGGCTGATATCATGGACCTCTAGCCCGGCAACAAAGTGAGACTCTGTCTTAAAAAAAAAAAAAAAAAAAAAAATATATATATATATATATATATATATATATAAAACAATTGTGAGCCAGAGCTTAAATAGACTAAATACTTTTCAGCTTCTCAGAAGTTCAGCTAATAAATAATGTCTAAAACTGACAGTTGAAGAAATAGCAATGTTTTATATTATTTAGAGTTGGGGAGGTAACTATTAGAAACACTAAAACTAAAAATAGTTATAAGCATTTATCATTTTTCTGATCAAATAAAATACACAATTATTCTTTAAAAATAAAGTTATAATAAATTTGGCAAAAATTAATTCTATAAAAGCTGAAACCCCAAAAGCCAAACAAATCAAGCTGAATCTATTCTTTCGCAAATCAATTCAGCCTGCCAGATTTAGTTGGAAGTGAAAAATAATCTCTCAGCCTACAATATTTTCCCAAGTCTTTGCCACACTTTCCAGGGTGATAGCAATGCCACACCTCTTGGCAGCAAGACTCAAACCTTTGGGACATATAATATTAGTGCCATATGTCACAATTTCAAACTGTACAAAAATTCCACTGGCCCTCAGCCCAATTTCATGCAGGCTCATGTGGCTGCTTTTCTAGTTCCAGCTTGTGGGGGCAAGTTGTGTGGAGGGCTGAAACACTCTCTAAGAAATGGCTACACAGGTTATCAGTTCTCGTACTTTTTGCAGGCAGGTGATCTGTGAAGGGTTGTTACCGCCTGTAGCAATTAAGACAGCTCTTTGGACCCTTCTAGTCTCTCAGAGCTCCCACCTTTCTCATCTCTTTGCCTAACACTCCTCCACACAATGATTAAAATATGCATTCTTCCTAAAGCACATCTTAGAGGAATATGATAGATTAACACTTTTGAGGGGAACTAAAACCCCCACGTTATTTAGGCATCCATTGAATGTAGTTAGTCTTCATTTTAGTGATATAGTTGGTTTGCTTTCCCCATATACAGCTTTCCCATAGAGATTGGAACAATTTTCAAGTTATTGAGCACCTATTCTCTGTTAGGTTCTATATAAAGAGTTGATAATCTAGTTTAACAGATATATCAGACAAAAATGCAACAAGAGAATATAACAAATTCTATGATGAAGGTAAACACAGGGTGCTGCCAGAACATATAGGAGGGAACTAACTCAGCCTGAGAAGAATAGAGCATCAAGGCTTCTTGAAGGAGAGAGCAGGTGAGCAAAAAAGGAGAGGAAGGGCATTTTAGGGAGAGGATGCCCCACAAACAAAGGGCTAGAATAAAAGTAGGGCATGCTCCGGGAAGTGTTTATGGGGGGAAGTGGTGAGTGATGGCTCTAGGGAGGCAGGAGAAGGCCAGACAATAAAGGGAGGGTTTTTATAATATGCTAAGGAGCTTATATTTTTCTGAAGGTCTCTAGGAGGGACGCTGAAACATTTTAAGCAGGAAAATTATCATTTTGTTTTAGGACGATTACTCTGGCTATACAGGATGGATAGCAGAAGGACAGGAAGATCAGTTAGAAGGTAAATCAGACTCTTCCAAGCTATTTTAAATCCTCCCAGCCCCTCTTCTTCTTACTGAAGCCATTGCTGGAGGCTGTGCCACCACCACTCATCTCCTACCCCAGGGATTTCTGAGGTTTTGAGGTATCAAACTGCTGGGCATTCATGCAAGTGCAACCTGGCATTGCCAGGGACTTAATATCATGGACCTGCTCTTGAACAACTGGGGCTGGAAGCTGAGAGATCAATGCTTCTCCCTTTCATGTGCCAGACGAAAAGTTCCCACAGGACTGAGCAACAGTCGTCTGTGGTAGTGGCCAATCTGATACAGCAAACCGTGTTGGCTTTCCCTCTTTCTCTGTTTCTCCACTCCTACTCCCCGGGATGAACTACCCAAATAACCCTGAACACAGCTTTTGGCTCCAGATTCTGCTTTTGGGGAACCTAGGTTAAGACTGAAGGTTACCACAAAAAATCCAGGAGAAAAAAAAAATCCAGGAGAGTCTTGTGTGCCTGAAATAAAGCATGGGAATGGGAATGAAGACAAGAGAATGGATTATTCATTCACAAGATCTTAAAGATGTGGGATCAACAGCCTGGCCACGAGGAATAAGGAAGAGAGATAAGCTTAGGTCTAGGAGGCTAAGCTTAGGCTCCAGGAGTCTGGCTCAGGTGGTAGGGTGGATGGTGATACTGTTCATGGAAAAACATACAGAAAAAGGAGAATAGTATTGGAGGGGTGAAGGAAGGGTGTTTGTCTTTTTTAATTGATTTGTAGGAGTTCTTTATATATTTTAGATACAAGTCTTTTATAGGGTATGTGGATCTTTGAACATGCAAATTGTGAGGTAGTTTTAAATCATCAAGGGGATGATGTCCTCAGCACTTTTATATACATGTACATACATGCATATAATGTATGGAAAATGCAAAGAAATGAGAACCAAAGATGAACATTTGGGAAACATCTGCGTGTAAGGGGTGGGTAGATAAGACTCAGCAAAATACACTGAGATGCAGCTCAATAGGTAGGAAAAAAGTAGTGACACGGTGGATTAGTCAGAGTTCTCCAGAGAGACCACCAATAGGATGGATGGATGGATGGATGGATAGATAGAAAGTTATATAGATAGATAGATAAATGAGAGGGGATTTATTAAGGGATTTGGCAGTCTGCAAACTAGATGCTGGATGCCAGTAGCATGGCTCAGTCTAAGTCCTGCAGCCTTAGAACCAGGGAAGCCAATGAAAATTCTCAGCCCAAGACCAAAGGCCTGAGAACCGGAGAAGGATGGGCAAGGGGGAAGGAGAGGTACTGGTGTAAGTCCAAAGCTGGAGTTCTGATGACCAAGGGCAGGAGAAGAAGCATGTGTACCAGCTCTGAGAGACAGAAATGAAATCCTTTTCTCTATTTTTTTGTTCTATCCAGGCCCCCAACCAAATGGATGGTTCCTGCCACATTGAGGGGGAATCTTCCCCACTCAGTTCACTGACTCAAATACTGATCTCTGGAAACACCCTCACACACATCCAAAAATTATGCTTTACCAGTTCCCTAGATATTTCCTAATCCAGTCGACACCTAAAATTAACCATCACACAAAGGATCCAAAGGAGGGAAAAGTTTTAAAAAGGAGAGAATGGTTTACAGGACAGAACCAGAGAGGGCCAATAGATAAGAACTGATTTCACAAACAGGAGTCATTGGTGACCTTGGCAAACTAGTTTGAGTGGAGAGATGGGTGCAGAAGCCAAATAGCTGTGGATTACAGAGTAATTGGGGCATCAATCAGAGAAGGAGAAACAATGACAGGATCCTCTGCTCCCCCACTGGAGAAAATTAGATGGATGGATAGATAGATAATGGATAAACAGAGCACTTGTTCATTATTTTAAAATTCAAATAATAGAGGAAAGAAGAAAGGTTTTAAAAAAAAATCACCCTTGATCCCAAACCCTAGAGAACAACTGTTAATATTTTGGTGCGTCTCCCTCTAGACTTTTTCTTATCCATATGCTTTACTTCTAGCAATCTTTATAATCTTTATACCATAATACCATCTACAATCTTTATACCAGTTTATAACATGTTTTCTTCCTATCACAATAGGTAATGAACATCTTTCTATGTCTATAAATCTATATCTACAATATCATTTTAATGGCTATGTAGATTTCATTGCATGAATGTATCACAACTTACATAACCAATTCCCTATCAAAGGACATAAAACATTTTGGTATTGACAATTCTGTAACACACATTTGCCTATTTTCTTAGGATCAATTTCCAGGACATTGACTGTATCAAAGGATATGTTTGTTTTGTTTAAAGATTCTGCTGGAAATACGCACCAGAAAGCTTATAGCACAAGGATTCCATAAAAGCACCTGTTTCCACATACTCTGACAATACTGCATCACTTTTTAATATCTGCCTATCTGATTTTTAAAATAGCATCTTGCTTTATATTTTTATTTGCTTACTAGTAATGTTTGAGATCTTTTCATATATTCGTTGGTCATTCTTAATGAATTGCCTGTTAATTACTTGTCCATTCATCTTGTTATTTATATCTTGATGGTACAATGCCGTTGTGTATTAAAGGTATATTTCACTTTGACTGTTAGGGACGTTATAAATATAAATATTTTCCAGCTTTTTGCTTGCCTTTTAACCTTATTTTAGGAGACTGTAAAGCTCTCCTTAATGAGTTTTTTAATTATAAGAAACATATAGATCTGTACAAAGAAAAACTACATCTTATTCCTTTCCCAACCAATTTTAAATTTCTGGATAACCAGTATCAACTGAAATATATTTATATATTTTCAAAAATATATCAGAGTTCTCTATTTTGTATATTCAAAGATATCTTTCTTTTTTTTTTTTACTCACTGCCTTTGATACCATCCTTAGAAAAGCTGTCTGAAACTTTATAAATGTTCACCTTCATTTCCTTCTGATATTTTTAGGGTTTACATTGCAAATTTTAGTCTATCTAGATTTATCCTGGTATTTGATGAGACATATGAATTTGTTTCTCCCCAAAGGTTTGGCTAGTTGTCCGAGCATCACTCGTCAATACTGTAGTTTCCCTTTCCTTCATGATTTGAAGTAAAACCTTTGTTATAAACTAAATTCTTATATATTATTGTCTCTTTCTGAATTTTCAATCCTATTTCATCAATTTGTTTTGATGCTAGCATCATAATGTTCTAATTATGCCACTTTGAATTTTTAACAAGAATACTAATTAACATTTACAATAAAAATAATTTTATTCTTATTGTAATAAACCTTAACAATAATTAACATTATTACTACATACCAGTGTGTGATGACCCATGATAAATGCTTTACATAGATCATCTTTTTCACTTCTCATAGTTTCCAAAGATATAAGGGACTATTATTAGTATCATCATTATTATTAGTATCATCACCAATTCGTTTTTTAAAATTATAATAGTAATAATTTATTAACTGCTAGCTGAGTATCAGTCACTATTGTAAGTGAAATTTTCACAATAAACTTATAAGGAAGGTACTATAATTACCTCCATTTTATAGACAAAACTGATATAAAAAGAGGTTAAGCAACCTATCCAAAGTCACTCAGTTAACAATAGGTGAAGCTGAGATTCAAGCCCAGGTAGCCTTATTCTGACCCTAAATAACATGCTAAAAAATTTTAAAATTATAATAAAAATACATTATAAAAGACCTCATTACTCATTATTTCTCAGGAATTTTGTTGGCTCTTTCTCTACAAATTAATTTATAAGTTGTCTATCTTTTAGATACATGCCCTTTGCCATATGACATGGAAAATTCTTTTTGCTGTTTTTTAAAATCATTTAAGTATATAGAATTTTTTGCCATATAAAAACAATTTATCTTTATGAAGTGAAACATGTCTATCTTCATGTTTTAGCTTCTGGGTTTTTCCAATATACCAAGGTTACACAAATATTTTCCTAAATTTTATTCTACATTTTAAACTTTTATATTTTAAAACAATTTTCAAAATGACATCAGCTATGAATATAACTTTGTTTTCTTCCTGATGGATAGCCCATTATACCAGCATATTTGTAAATAAATTATCTTTTAGCCAACAAATTGAAATGGCACTTTTATCATTTATTAGTTTCTCATAATACTCTGATCTTTTTTCTGGAATTTTATATTGCTTACTAATCTCATTATTACCATTACGATACTAAGTGGGATTAATTAAGCATCAATATTTACAAGACAAGTCTTCCCTCGCTAATTTGGAAGAGTTTTGGCTAGTCTCAGGTGTCTATTCTCACCTATACAAATTAGAATCACTTTATCCTGTTAGGAAAAAAAAGAGAGAGAAGGGGTTAAAAAAATAGACAACATTCTAAATGGAAATGCAATAGATTTACTTATTAATTTGGGAAAAATTATTTTAAATATTAGATATTCCCATCTAGGATAAATAAGTCCCTATGATCATTCAAAATTGATTCTTGCAGTTTAATAATGGTTTGCCTGTACCTTTATTAAATTTATTTCAAAGAATTTTATGAATTTTGTCACTATTATAAGGGAATTTAAAGAATTTTTTTTTCAAATGCCAACTAGATATTACTACATTGGAGAAAAGCTTTTGATTTTTGTATGTTTATTGTGTAACCAATCAAATATTGATGCTGTAAGATTTTTAGGGAAGTCTCTGGAGTATATAGCCACATTATCTGCAAATAATGAAATTGTTGCTTATTCTTTTTTCAAATTTATACTAATTATTTTTCTGGTATTATTAGACTCACCTAAAACTTTAAAGACCAAATAGTTCTGGTGATGGAGGGTAAATTTAACCTTTTCCTAATTTAATGCAATGGTGTTAGTATTTTACTATGTATTATGATATCTGTCCATTGTTATAAAGTCTTTATCATGTTTAGGTAATTTCCTTATATTGCTATTTTATTTTGAGGATTTTTTCTCTTTTAAAAATTTTATTTTGAAATATGTAATACAACCTAAAATTTAAAGTGAATGGTAAGAGAATAACAAAATGAACACCTATGTACATACCATCCTGTTTAAGAAATAAAAATTATCAGAATCTTAGACACTCCCTCTGTGCTCCTCCCTGACCACATCTCTCTGCCTAAACCCACCCTTCCAAGATGCAACTGGTATCCAGAATTTCATGTTAATTATGCTGTTGTTCTTCTTTCAAGTGTCACCAGCTATCATCTATCTCGAAATAACTCAGTTTCACTTGTTCTGAATTTTATATAGTTAGAATAATACTACATGTATTTTTCTGACTTGCTTTTTCACACAGTATGTTCCTAAAATTTATTTATGTTACTGCATATAGATGATATGTATTCATTTTCAGTGTTGTATGTCAGTAAATTGCACTGCTGTTAGACATTTTAGTTGTTTCAATCTGGGAATATTATAAACAATGCTGCTATGCACATTCTTGCACATGTGTCTGATGGTGCACCTGTGCAAAAGTTTCCCTAGGTAAGAATGGACATAAGTTTGGTCATGTAGAATTTTACTATGAATAACAAACTGACTTCTGTTCAATAAATCAATTTATTTATCAGTGCATCAATTTATCTGTCCTTGCAGTGTGAATTCTTTCTTTCTTTTTTTTTTTTTTTTTTTTGAGACAGAGTCTCACTCTGTTGCCCGGGCTAGAGTGAGTGCCGTGGCGTCAGCCTAGCTCACAGCAACCTCACACTCCTGGGCTCAAGCAATCCTTCTGCCTCAGCCTCCCGAGTAGCTGGG
>CAUYRB010115824.1:0-11373 GCA_963574695.1 Propithecus perrieri | reverse complement strand
TTTTGTTAGTACCTAGAAAGAGCTTAGAGCAGTGTGACATTCAGGGCTTTGTTTTTGAGGGCTGCGACCCAGTGACACCAACGTGGAGGAGCCTTGGAGGTCTCAAGCCTGCTGCTGAGGGAGCCCTTGGTGGTCTCCTAGGAATGGAAGTGACCGACCTCACTGGGCTGTTGTTCTGTTCCCACACACATGCTGGGGAATCATTTTTCATGCACACAGTATTATAGCAGGAATTCATTACTTTGTTCTTTTTTTTTTTTTTAATTTTTTTTTTTTTTTTTTTTTTTGAGACAGAGTCTCACTCTGTTGCCTAGGCTAAAGTGTCATGGCGTCAGCCTAGCTCACAGCAACCTCAAACTCCTGGGCTCAAGCGATCCTCCTGCCTCAGCCTCCCGAGTAGCTGGGACTACAGGCCTGTGCCACTATGCCCGGCTAATTTTTTATATATATATATTTAGTTGTCCAGCTAATTTATTTCTATTTTTTTAGTAGAGATGGGGTCTCGCTCTAGCTTGGGCTGGTCTCGAACTCCTGAGCTCAAACAATCCACCCGCCTCGGCCTCCCAGAGTGCTAGGATTACAGGAGTGAGCCACCACGCCCGGCCACTACTTTGTTCTTTATACACGTGGATTAGAAAGTAATTCAAACGAGAAATGAAGATAAAGTGGGGTGCCAAATTTTGTCCTTACCAGTAGACTGTTTAGTCATAAATCATGCCAGTTAATGTATTTTCAATATTTCAGGGGGCTGATACATAAAATTGATAGATTTTAAGTCATCAAGCAGAACTTACTGAAGCTATCCCTATGTCCTTTAATGTAATGATAATTCTTTAGAACAATTCCATCTATTTGTTTCCAGCTGGTGGATTGTTCATTGTAAGCATCTTTGCAATAGTCATCTGTTTGGTTTGAGTTCTGAAGCGCTTTGTGGACAAAATGGAAGAAAGTTACTACTATTATCCAGTATTTTGACTTTCAGGCTTTTCCTCTTTAAAAGAAAAAAAAAAACCCAACAAATACCTTGCTTTATCATAGTATTACTGAAAACATTTCAAATGAATAAAGAATTAATTTATTTAAAATCTTTTAAGAAACATGCTTAGTGTGTTCTTGACAGAATTCATATTAAAAGCACAACACTCCTACTTTTATGCCTTTTATTTCATCAGATCTGCTTAACTAAAGTCCACAGAGACCTTGCCACATCATGTATAATATAAAAATTCTGTAGTAAAAATGCTTATTGAAAATGATGAGTAGAAGACATATATGATTAATAGCAAATAAATATGTATAGTTTTTCTTTTTTTTTTTTGCTTTAATCCTAGTCTTTTGAAAGCTGTGATTTTAGTGCTGCCTCATGAACAGTTTTGTTGATTTGATATTAGGAGTTATGTGAGGGGCAGCAAGCCATTATACTTTCCATCATAGTTTTTCAAGTATGTGTTTAATAGAGACAAAATATGTGGAAAGCTCATGAAACAGAATGTGCCCTTTTAAAAAAACACTGTGCTAACTTGCATTTATTTGTGGTAAGTTATAATTTACATATGTTTAGTTCAGTTTATTGAAAAACTATAATTTTGTTCATTTAGTTTAGAAGGTCACAGGAGGTATATTTGGCTCTTAAAATAAGAATTTATATAAACTGTGTATGATATTTAACTATTCTTTTGGAAGATACGAAGAACAATTTAGGAGAAAATGGAAACTAAGAAGGAAAATATTTTTGAGTTTAAAGCTCCTGAAAGAAGTCCGTTTTCAGTGTCTTTCAGCTTTGAGACTACCTCCTTCTCTTTAAGTTCTCAGCACACAGGAAAGGCCATGAACAAATGGAGAAATCATGTAGCCATGGTCTAGCTTCCCTGTGTATTTCCCTGCAGAAGCGAGGCCACTGCCTGTATCCTGTCCTCAAGGACGTCTGTGGTTGCAAGGTTTTCTGGCCTCTCCCTTGTGGAGGGCAGGACTCATAATGTAGGTGATGATCTATTAATAGATGTTAAGGAGCTACAAATGACAAATGGTCACAATAGAGTTCATATTAATTTCATCAACCACTTTTTTCTTTCCAGATCAGAAGATGTTAATAGAGCATGTGATATGGAAGTCTGGTGTGTACATTTTTTTCCTTTATGGTTGGTACCTTATTGTGTATTCTTTAAGTAATAGTTACCTAAAGGCATGAAAATATTTGCTGGTTTGGCTTTTTTCTAAAAGCTTTGCTGTTTTACCTTTTACATTCAGATCTACAATACATGTGGACTTCCTTTTGGTGTACAGGTCAGGTAGAGATCAAGATTCTTTTTACACCATATAGACATCCACTGTCTGCAGCACTATTCGTTAAAGACCATCTTTTTCCTTTGTATTCCCTATTGCATTTCCTTATCTAAAATTGTGTCATCTTTGTCATAAATTGTGTGTCTGTTTCTGAACTGTCTAATCTGTTCCAGTGGTGCCTGTTTATTTTTATGTTGGCGTTATGCTGTTATAATTATTGCAGCTGTGTAAAATCTTGATATCTGGTGGTGTAAGCCATCTAGATTTGTTCTTCTTATTCTTGGCCTTTTGTATTTCCATATAAATGTTAGTATCAGTTTATCAATTTCTTTAAAAATACATTTATTAGTATTTTTATTAGATTGTATTGAATCCATTGATTGTTCAGGGAGAACTGTTATCTTTGTAATATCAAATCTTCCAGCCCATGCATATGGTGTATTTTTTCATTTACTTGGGTGTTTGAAAAATTTTCTCAATAATGTTCAGTAGTTTTCATCACAGAGGGCTCATTCATCTTTTGTTAGATTTAGTATTAGATTTTTAATTTTAATTAATGCTATTGTACATGTCATTTTTGAATTTTATTTTTTGTTGCTAATACATAGAAACAAAATTGACTTTTTTAATTGACCTTGTATGTAGCAATCTTGTTAAATTCACTTATTTCTAGTAGTTAGTTGATTTTCTTGGATGTTTTTGTATCTAAAATCATGACGCCTACCAATAATGAGAGTTTTCTTTTCTTCCTTTCCAATCTTTATGCTTTTTTTTTTCTTTTTCATACATCATTACACTGGTTTGGACATCTAGTATAATATTGATAGAGGTAATGATAGTGGAATCCATATCTTGTTTTCTGTCTGAGGAGAAAAGCTTTCAATAATTCACCATTATGTATGGTGTTTGAGTATCTATCTATTATAGATATTCTTTATCACAATTAGACAGTTCCTTTCTGTTTTTTTTAACTCACCACTAAACAAATGTTGAATAACAGTATGTTCTTAAAAAAAGTCATGAATTATGTTAAATTATATCAGTTGCTTTTTTTGTGTCTGTTGAAATAATCTTGTCATTTCTTCCCACTTTTTAATTGATTAATTAATTTTTAGAACACTTTATCAAGGTATGATTGACATATAAAAAGTTGTACATATTTAATGTAGACATCTTGATGAGTTTGGGGATAAATATATACCCATGAAACCATCACCACTGTCAAGGTTATAAACATATCCATCACCTCCCCAAATTTCCTCCTACCCCCTTTGTTGTTTTTATTGTGGTTTTAAATTTATTTTGTGGTAAGAACACTGAACATAAGATCTACCCTCTTGAGGACTGCTTGAGCCCCATGAGTTTGAGACCAGCCTGGGCAACATAGTGAGACCTTGTCTCTACAAAAACTTAAAAAATTAGCTGGGCTTGGTGGCAGGTGCCTGTAGTCCCAGCTACATGCAGAGCTGAGGTGAGAGGATCACTTGAGCCCAGGAGTTTGAGGTTGCAGTGAGCTATGATTGAGCCATTGCACTCTAGCCTAGGTAACAGAGCAAGACCCTATCTCTTAAAAAAAAGGATCAACCCTCTTAACAAATTTTAAGTATACAACACAGTAAGTATTTTAGCTGTAGGCGTTATGCTGTATAGTAGATCTCTGTAGGACTTACTTGTCTTGCATAACTGAAACTTTGTACCCTTTAACCATAATCTCCCCATTTCCCCATTTTGCCAGCCCCTGGCAACCATCATTTATATTCTGCTTCTATGAATTTAAGTATTTTAGATCCCACATATAAATGAGATAATACGGGATTTGTCTTTCTGTGTCTGGCTTATGTCACTTTACATAATGCCCTCCAGATCCATTCATGTTGTTGCAAATGGCAAGACTTTCTTCTTTTTAATGGCTGAATAGTATTCTATCATATGTATATGGCACATTTTCTTTATCCGTTCATCTGTCAGTGGACATTTAGGTTGTTTGCATGTTTTGGCTATTATGAATAATGCTAAAGTGAACATGAGAGTGCGCCTATCTCTTCAGATCCTGGTTTCAGTTCCTTTAAATATGTATCCAGATGTGGGATTGCTGGATCGTATGGTAGTCATATATTTAGTATTTTGAGGAATGTCCTAGTGTTTTTCATAATGGCTGTACCAGTTTACATTTCCACTAACAGTGCACAGAGGATCCCTTTTCCCCATATGCTTGCCAATACTTATCTTTTTTTTTTTTTTTGACATGATAGCCATCCTAACAGGTGCGAGGTGATGTCTCATTGTGGTTTTGATTTGCATTTCCCTGATGACTAGTGATGTTGAGCACCTTTTCCTATACATTTTTCTCTTTGTCTTTTTTATATTAGCACTCTTACTATGGTATGCCTACATGTGGATTTCTTCAGTTATCTTAGTTTAAGTTCATGGAACTTCTTTTAAGTAACTTTTTATTGAACTTAAATATATATATATGTATGTATACACACACACAAAGTGCATAGAACATACATGTTCAGCTTAGTGAATTTTTACAAAGTAAACACAATTATGTATCTGGCAACTGTGTTAAGAAACAATTTCTGAAGTGATGGGCCTTGCTAAGAAAAGAAAAAAGAAAAATAAAAGAAAGAAAGAAACAGAACATTACCAGGACCCCAGAAGCCCTTTTTTATATCACCTTCCAGATACTATTTTCTAAAAGTAACAACTCTCTTGACTTCCTATGCTTTAGGTTAGTTTTGCTTATTATTGAACTTGACATCAGTGAACATTTTGTTATTAGAAGTGTACTATGCAAATTATAGTATGTGTCTTATGTTTAATGTTTTTATGTATTTCTGTTCTAGGAATTTTCTTGAAAGTCTGTAGCTTGATGGTTTTCATCAGTTTTAGAACATTTTTGACAATTTCTCTTCAAAAATTGGTTATCTCTAGTTCTCTCATTTTTTCCTTTTTTGGGACTTAAGTTACATTTTACATCTTTTCACTGTTGTCTGTATATATTTTATGATATTTTTCTGTGTTTTCCATTCTTCCTCTCTGTTCAGTTTGGATATTTTCTATTGACTTTTTATTCAGATTACTGCAATGTCAATCTGCTGTTAAACTCGTCTATCAATGGGTTTCAGACATTATGTTGTATACTTCTAGAATTTCCATTTGGTTCTTTTTATATGTTCCGAATATCTGGTGAAAACATCTGCCTTTCACCTATTTTCACATTTTTTCCCTTAATTATCTTGAACATATTAATCAGAATTATTTAAAAGCCTTTGATGTTAACTCCAATATCTGTATCACCCATGGGTCTATTCTAGTTTTAGGTCATATTATCTCTTCTTGTGTCTAGTAATTTTTGATTTAATGCCAAACATTGTGTATAAAAGTTATAGAGGGTATAAATGTTATACATTGATATTATCTTCCGCTAGAGAGGGTTCATTCTTTCCTCTGCAAGGCAGATACATTGGGGGGTTGATCACCCTCAATCTAGCTGAGGTGAGGTTGAGTTAAACTTTCTATAAGCCCCCTCAATCTATCTCTGGTTGGTCCCTGTTCCTCAGAAATCCCCCTCCAGAAATTTAACTGCAAATCTCTTGGGTTCACCTCCTGTCCTTGTTGAATCTTCAGTTCTGGACTTTGTCTTCACAGTACTGTGAGCCTAGAAGAAAACTCTACTCTGCTTTATATACGCTTATGGCTTAGCTTTTTTGCTTTTCACCTTGCTAAATATCAGAGTGAAACTGGTCTTGTGTTCGAGGGCCTTCAAGATTCTAGTTTTGACCCTCTAGCCTCAAACATCATGTCAGCTTCCCCGTGGTCCTTCACCTGTGCAAATGTAATAGGGAGATGCTGCTGTGGGTCAACACCTTACTCCCTGAGGTTCTGTTTTTTGTTTTTACTTTTTAAGTTAATCTTATCCTTTCTAGTTCTTATTACTTTCATAGCTCTCTGATGCCTTTATCAGTTTAGTATTTTATTTGGTTTTTGTCATTTGAGGAAGTATTGGTCTGCCATAGAATACTGCATTCTACTCAGATGCCCTCAATGAATGTTTTTTATTTACAAAATTGAATGGCTTTTAGAAGCAAATAACATTACAGGCCTGGCCTATGACTACCTGTGACCTTTAATTTAAGCCTTTAATTGCCAGATTTGATTTAATAAGTGAATTAAAAGTATTAGGAATTAAGGAGTGACTATATTTGGCCATTGGAAGAATAACTCAAATTTGATAAATGATCTTTAAGGCATATCCTTAGAGCAAAGGAGCATGCATTATTTTTAGTTTGCAAATTCCTATTGATTTTAGGCAATCATGACACTCTAATACCCATATAATTAGTGTGCTGTGAGAGCATATTATTTTTATCTCTAAAAGAGCAATTGATTTCTGAGAGCCTTGATGCCTTAGAAAGACAGATTGTGGAGAGACAAAGGTAAAACATTAATGGCTCAGGAGAGGTCTTAGTACCTGCTTTTTATAGTGTTGCTGGAGTTATATTTTCCTTTTAGTGACTTTGGCCATATACAAAGGGGACATTTCAGAAACAAATTTAATTATCTTATTTAAACTGAGACACAGATTTGGCAGAGCAAATATAAAAAGATAAAATTGTCAATTGCAAGTTAAAATTACATGGGAAATATGGTAAGGAAATCAGCTCATATCTTTTTGGGAATCACAAAGAAATTTCCTTAACCCAAAACAAACCATACCTTTCACAAACCCCCGAATATCAAATATTAATGTCAAACAGGACACTGAACTCGGCTTTTTACTGACTCTGGCCACATACAAAGTATGCATTTGCTATGTATGACTTCCTTATAGAAATTACTGCATTTCCTCTAATGCACTGTTGCTTGTAAGTGCTCCATTATTTTAAGGACCACCAGTAAGAAAAAGCAATGCCAATTAAACAATATTATGTTTTCTTATTACTAAGAATGCATATTTTTTGAAAGAATGTATACTTTTTAAAATGAGTATTTTTACTTATCACTCTTGAACATAATAAAGAAGATGAATTTTTCTAAAACTTTGTCACCTTCTGAATCTAAGTAGTGAATCGCTTTTGACTCAAGTCATCGCTGTCTGTGTTTTCTTACACAGTATCAACCTCTGTGCCCTCTAGGGTGTTGATATTGAATCATTTCTTAAACGAGTACTTTAATATTGTCTCTGGGATTTTCTTCCAGGCTGTTGGCATGCATTCTGCACATTTTGATGGTATCATTAGACAGTTTACCTGACAACGACTAGGACTCCTATTCCTTTTTCAGATAGTCTGCAAATGGTTTGTTGACCAAAGCATTAAGAGTTACAGATGTTCTGTCAAGCTGCCAGGAGGCACAGCAAAATCTGTGCTTGGGTAGGCAGTGATCTAGTTACATAAGAACTGCTACCTGGTTGGCAGCACTGCAAGACAATCCTGAGTTAACACATGTTAAAATGTACAAAATGTGTTTTGTTCTCAATCAAACATGGCATACTTTGGAAGATACTATGACTGCTTAGTGTCTGGCTACTTTATGCCTGATGTGTTCTATATTGCCAGTGACAGATATGTGTGTCTTCTTTAAGACAGAATGGAGAGAAAGGACGAGTTTAGTATACTGTTTGACATTAATATTTGATACTCAGGGCTTATGAGGAAGATCATTGTAGCATTATTGAATGACTAGGAGCATAAAGAGGCACAAGAGACCTTGAAAGTGGGTGACAGAAAAAACATGTCTTGTTTCCATAGATTTGCCTGGGAGATTTTTGTAGTCATGTCATATAGCTGGGGTTATGCTCCCAGTTATATAAACACATATGTGAGCATCTTCCCCTGTCCACATCCTCCCCTTATATGCTAATCTTTTATTCATAAACAATTAGGTGCTTTTTTTGCACCAAAATCTTAACTCCTTTTGCCACTACATCTTCCAAAAGCCATTCATTATCGTTATTGATTACTGCTTTTAAAGCTTTAATTGATACTTTCATTTTGTGGCATCTCTTAATTTCCCTAAAATTCTAAATGTCATATTTTCTTACATTTTAATTAATTAAAAATCATTTCGTTTTAAATTATTATTTATAATTTTGTGATGTCTTTTAAGGTGGTTGGAGGAGTTCTAAGGTATTATCAAATGCAAATTGGATTCACAAAGTAGGATATGTTAAAATTAATAATTAATGAGTTAGAGTAATGTTGGGATCACAATCCAAATATTTTTCAGTGTTTTAAATTGGGGAACTATTTAGAGAGCATCTGTTCACTTGCTGTTGAGGCTGCAACTACTGCTGCTTCCTAGCTTCCAAAATTTTTATCAGTATGGACTCTTCCAGTTGAGAAGGACAGAAATGCAACTCAGACTGGCTTAACCAGAAAAGGGAAGTTATTAGCTCATAAAACTAAGAAGTCCTGGGGTGGTGTTGGATCATTTATGGCTGGATCCATGGGCTTGTCACTCTGAACATTTAGCTTCACCATCCTCTGTGTTGTCTTTGGTCTGAGTGAACCTCTGTTACATAGTGGCTTCTGCAGATCTAGACTTATATTCTACTAACCTGACAGTCCAGAAGAAAGGTTCTTTGTTTAATATTTATGATGAGAGTCCTAAAATTGAATCTCTTTGGTTTTGTTCAGGCTACATGTCTATCCCTGACCCAATTACTGTGGCCAAAAGGGTAGATTTTATTGAATTGGCCTTTCTGGGCTACCTGCCTACCCTGGAACGATGTGGATTCAGAGTGAAGCTCTCCAAAGTAGAAATCAAATAGCTGGACAAAGAAGGAGGATGTTGTGCTGACTATAACAATAGATTCTCCTTCCTGGCACCATAAGCAGAGGCCCAGTGGTCTTCAGAATATGTAAACTATTTGGCATGGGGGAAAGTAAAAACTACATCAGTGAACCTGAAGTTAGATTCAGGAAAACAGATCCTTGACCTCAGCTCAGACTCTCATAGGTTTGTAGGGTAACATTATTTCCCCGCTTCAACATTGTGTCCATTTAAGTCTGCAGGGTGAGAAGCTGATGACACGATGGGAGGCAGAATGTCAAGGTGGGAAGAGTCCTTGCCTTGGCATCAGGGGTGCCATGTGCTGCTTTCAGCTCTGAGAACACAGGCCAGTTATTTTTCTGTGGGATTAGGAGCTCCTGGCCGACAGGACTGTGCTTGATTTTGCTTTTTAAACATTTTATCTTTTTATTTTTTTTTTCAGTCTTTCTTTCTAAATCTGCTGTTTCTGGCATCTCCCCTTTTTAATAGTCCAGTTCAGTTATGTAATACAAATAATTTTGTTATATTTTTCCAATTTCTTTTTCCCCCTGCATCTGTTCCACTAACATCTTGACCAGAGTTACTTACCTACTTTGTATTTCTGTAGCCCCCAGTGTGCTGTATTGCACAAAGTGGACAGCAGTTACATATAGACATGTAGATTTAAAATTTATTTTTATGCTTAGTAACCGCAAAAAGATTTTTCTAGTTGGAGAGAAGAATTATAAGGCTAACAGAAGAAACTAGATCTGCTGCACAGAAAGGAAGAAACTTGAGTTTTCTTTATTGTCATATAAAATTATATAATACAAGTTTTAAAGATACTTTCAAAATATATGCATATTGTGGGAGGTAGAATCATGGCCCTCGAATATGTCCGTATCCCAATCCCTAGAGCCCGTGAGAATGTTATGTTACATGGCAAGGTGGAGGTTAAGGTTCCTGATGGAATTAAGGTTGCTAATCAGCTGGCCTTAATAGAGGGGGTTATCCTGGATTATTCAGGTTAATCTCCACGTAATCACATAGTTCCTTTAAATTTGGAAGAGGGATGCAAAGAATTGGTGTAAGGGTGATATGTTCTGAGAAAACGTGACCAGCCATTGCTGGCTTTGAAGATGGAGAAAGGGGCCACGAGCCAAGGGATGCTGGCGGCCTCCAGATGCTGGAAAAGGCAAGGGAATGTCTGTTCACCCCTTGAGCCTCCAGAAAGGCACATAGCCCTGTTGACACCTTGATTTTATCCTAGTGGGACTTACTTAGGACTTTGACTTCCATAACTTTAAGATAATAAATTTGTGCTGTTTTAAGCCACCAAGTTTGTGGTAATTTTTTACAATAGCAACAGGAAAGTAATTCACATATTCACATACTGTATGACCTCGGAATTCCACTCTTTAGGTATGGACCTAACAGAAATGTGCTCAATATACATTTCAGCAGAAGAAATATAATAGAATGTTCAAGTAGCACTATTTATAATACCCTAAACCCGGAAGTTATCCAAATGCCCATGAACAATAAAGCAGGTAAATGTTTTACACACTACAATATTATACAGTGGTAAGACTGAACTATCTACATCCGCATGGACTAGTGTGGATGACAGTCACAAACGTGTTAGCAAAGAAATCAGACCAAAAAAAAAAAAAAAGCCAATGTATACTGTTAGAGTTTGAATGTTTGTCCCCTCTGAAAACTCATATTGACCCTCAGTCCGCAGTGTGGCAGTATTGAGAGGTGGGACCTTTAAAAGGTGAGAGCCCTCATGAATGAATTAATCTGTTCACCTATGAAAGGATTAATAGGAGAGTGGAGTCATGGGTGAATGGATTGTCATGGGAGTGGGACTGGTGGCTTTATAAGAAGAGAGACATGAGCCAACACACTTAGCCCCCTTGCCATGTGATGCCCTGTGCCGTTTTGGGACCCTGCAGGGAGTCCCCAACAGCAAGTAGGCCCTCACCGGATGTGTCTCCTCAACCTTGGATGTCTTAGCCTCCATAATCATATGAAACAAATTCCTTTTCTTTCTAAATTACCCAGGTTCAGGTATTCTGTTACAAATAACAGAAAACAGACTGAGACACATACTGTGTAAATCTGCTTATGTAGTGTATAAAAGGAGACAGAAGTAATCTCTGTGTTAGAAGTTGGGGTAACCATCAAGATTCCCCTTGTCTAGGCTGCTCTCTATCTCCACTTCTATTCAACATAGTGCTCGAAATCCTCGCCACAGCAATTAGGCAAGAGAGGGATATTAAGGGTGTCCAAATGGGGACAGACGAGATCAAACTCTCGCTCTTTGCC
>CAUYRB010115822.1:0-16602 GCA_963574695.1 Propithecus perrieri | reverse complement strand
TTTTTGATAAAGGCCAGTCTCACTGGAGATAGGTGATATCTCATTGTGGTTTTGATTTGCATTTCCCTGATGATTAGAGATGTTGAGCATTTTTTCATATGTTTTTTGGCCATTATTCTGTCTTCTTTTGCAAAGTTTCTGAACTTTTTGAAATGTGAGTATGTACTTACTATTCTTTTTCCTCTCCATGGAGGAGTCTCATACAACCTGCATCTAGTCAGCCATCTCGATCCCTTCTCCCATGCCTAATATTTTAGAGTCAAATTATGTGACAAGAATAATTTTCACAGTTTAGAGTTAGTGAGTCTTTTCAGCCAGGTAAGGGTAATTTTTTCCCCAATTATTTCATGAGTATTTATAATAAAGTTATAGCCCCTGTAAAAGCTTTGATTGGTACATATTAATACAAATATTAATGTATTTGTATTATAATAAATATGTATATATTTTATATGTGCAATTTATTATTGATCTACTTCTTAGCTTTTATTTTTATATTTTGATATTACATTAATCAGTGCACAAAAATCTCATGCCATTTGTGTTGCAACATTGAGTGTCAATTTTAGAATTATAATATGATCCAATTCATCTTGGTTAATGCTCTTTCCCTTAAATTTTTCCTTATTTGCTGTTAGCATTTCCAAGCTCAATTCCTTTTTCTTTTTCCATGCGTGATAAACTTTTACCCATCCCTTTATTTAAAATGTTTCTATGTTATTTTTGTAGGTGTTTTAAAATTTGATGTAGTTTTGTAATTCTTCCTGAGTTTATTTGCTTCTGAATAACAGGATAGTTTAAAGCAATTTCCTTTACTGTTATCAGTGCTATGTGTTGCCTTAATTCTGTCACTTTGTTTTATGTTCTTAGTTTTGTTTTTTCTATTTCTTTATTGTTGCCTTTGTTTCTTGTCATTTCAAATGCAGGATATATATGTTTGTTTTTATCTTCTATAATAATGTAAAAGGTAATCACCCTTTTTTAATTCTACTAGTCCATTTCTACAGTTTTCAAAATAATACTTCACATTTTTTGAAATAAAAATTGAATAATAACTTTTGTTTTCTTTTTCCAAGTCCAATCTATGTTGTCTTTGTGAAATTAACTTCTATTTATGGACATCTCTTTCTTATTAGCATCAATACTGTATTTTATGCTATTTTTTACCATTTATATAGAATTTATGATAAACATTTACAATATTGATTTCCACTTAGTGCCCTATGTTTGACATGTTTGTTGTCTGATATTTTTCATACAGAAACATCTTTATCATTTTTTAAATTTTTATTGATATTTTATTAGGCTTAAGTATGTATTCAGTGTTTTTCCCAGAAGTGTATATTAGTGATACATTTTCTGAAACTTTAAGTATTTGAAAATATCTTGTTGTCACAAAGGAATGAAAATTTAGTGTTATATAAAATTTTTGAGAAACAATATTTTTATTCCAAAGTACACAAGAAATTGCTTTATTATTTTTTGATGCCAATCATTGTGTGAAGTTGCAGTTTTATTTAAGTATATTTGTGTGTGTGTATACACACACATATCCACATATAATTTATATTATTTTAAGATGTCATCTCTCTATTTTAAAAAAATTGTCAATGCATGTGTAGAGGTTGTTTCCTCTGTGCCCTTTACTTAAAGCACAGGCAGCCCTTTTGATCTTAGTTTAAGTTTCTTTATATCAGCATTGTTTTGGTTTATATTTTTATTTGTTAATGTACTTATGATATTTACTTTTGATTCATTATTTCTAATATATTTATATTTCAGTGTATTTTTAATCAATGGTTTCAACCGACAATATATACAATAAAATTATTCAATTTAATTGTATAATTTGATACATTTTGATAACTGTATACAGTTTTGTAGCCAAACTACAATAATATATAAAACAAAAGTACACAATTTTCTGTTGAACATCTACCTTATTTCATTCATATCAGCTTTTTATCTGCCATGGTTAATGCCTTTAAATATTATTTTCATTATGGCATAATTTTCACATGCTTTTTCCTACACATTTATTCATAATATATTTTCTACTTTCCATTGCCCCCAATATGCACTGCAAATGTATGGCATCGGTTTCAATTTCTTGCCGTCTTTTCTTATAGACTTTTGTGATTTCTGATGGTCTTGGCTCCTTCCCTGTTCACCTTGGGATATTGTTATTTTCTTGAAGGCTTCCTTCTGCTTATTAAACTTCTGTCCTTCTTTAGTAATGTATCTTTATTTATGTCTCTGAGTACCAGAGGCAGACATTTTCTAATATTTTTTTCTCTGCGCTTTAAATACTTTTCAGAGTTATTCTTTATCTCTTTGCTATCTTTGCTAATTGTATGGCTCTTTTATCTTGGATTACAGAATTTTTTAACCCTGATTTCCTCTACTAATTGTTTTATTTTTCTTTCATCGGGACATAATGCCTGCCAATGGACAGTATACTATATATGCTTTCCCCCTTAGGCTTGTTTCCATTAAAGATTTGGAATCCATTGGGCATTGCACTTGTGCAATTCTGTTGCCAAAGGGTAAAATTCTACTGTTCTATGCCGAGTTCTCTCCAAGGAGAAATTACATGAAAAATACAAAAAATCTTGACTATGAATTTCTATACAAAGAGTTGGAATTTCTAAATAGTTACCTAAAAATAGATTCTAATAACTGAAAAGAGAAATGCTTGTGCAGAAGTAGAAAAAGGAAATAACTACTTAATTTTCTACTGCTATAGTTTTCCCTCACAAACTGGGATCTTTGCCTTCTCACTTGAGTGTATTTGTCAGTCATATGGTATTTGTTCACTCGTTGCTACTGTTGTGATCTTTGATTCAGTTATATAGTGAACCAAACTTTAGGTTTCAGTGCTGTTTAAAAATTTCCTTCCCCTACCCTCACCATTGGAGATATTGACATGTGTTTTCATGGACAAGAGATACAGGCAGTATTAAAGGTTGACCTTAAACTGCTAGACATGCTTTATAGTATCATTATTTCCTGATTGTTGGCTGCTACTAATTTCTTTTCTCTGTTCTTGTTCCAAGTATTTGCCATTATGACAGCTTTCCTTAATCTATCCTTCTTCTGTTAATGTATGCCCAAATTTAATTCCTATTCAAATATAATTGTTTCTTCATGAAAGGCAACTTCTTCCTGTCACATTATAGACTAAAAATTTCCCTTTTCTGAATATTTTGTTTGGGAAGGTTGCACCATATGTTCAACCCCATCAAGAGCAAATGTAGACAGTATCCCAGCAAATTAGGATGCTGTTTTATTTCAGGTGAGTTTATGAGGTGAGTGACTGGATCCTTTTCCCAAGGATGAATGATTACGGATAGCAGAGGCCAATGTTTACTTGGATATGGGTGGGGAGGAATAAATGAGAGGGTGCAGTGGTGGAGGCATAGTGTTGGGGTTGTGGTGTCAGCCAGAGGACTTGAAGAATGCAGTTTTGTTGTTGATGTCTAAGATCCTTTTATAATGACTTTTTAGTTCCTAATATTGGCAGTGCAAATGATAATGGAGACAGAATCTACAGCATAAACAGTTAACTTCATGCAGCACAAAGAAAACTCAAATAAAAATATACTGTCTTACAGGAGGCATTAAGTGGTATGTGTGTGTGTGTGTATTTTCTTAAAATGTCTGCTTGATCTTGAATTCCAAAATGTGTAGAACAATTTAGCTTAACCTCCTAGTGTGGTTGTGATTTATGAGATACTCTGTCTTTTAAGAATAATATCAAGTAGTAAGGATCTATGTATTATGCCTTATGTGTATGTTTGCATATATGTGTATATGTGTTATTTTGAAGAAAGAATATTGGTCAGAAACTGGCTGAGATTGAAATGGAGAGCATATTGATTCTGATTTTTGCTCATAAATAATTATCAGAAATGAAAAAATATAAAAGTCACAGATAGCTCCTATATTTCTGATATGGGTTACTGAAAGGATAGGGGCATTGATTTTTAAAATTTTATTTTAATCGATTTAGGGGGTATAAATGGTTTTTTTCTTACAGGGATAGATTGTATAGTGGTGGAGTCAGGGCTTTTAGTGTAGTCATCACCTAAAGAGTGTACATATACCCAATAGGTAATTATTCACCCTGAATCCACCTCCCATCATCCCTCTTCTGAGTCTCCAATGCTCATTATGTCACTCTCTATGGCCATGTATACCATTGCTTTGCTCCCACTCATAAGTGAGAACATGTGGCATTTGTTTTTTTGTTCTTGGGTTACATCACTGAGGATAATGGCCTCCAGTTCATCCAAGTTGAAGCAAAAGACATTATATCATTCTTTTTCAAGGCTGAGGAGTATTCCATGGTGTGTGTGTTTTTTCTTTATCCACTCATCAATTGATGGGCACTTAGGTTGATTCCATATCTTTGCAATTGTAAATTGTGCTGCAATAAACATATGAGCACAGGTGTCCTTTTTATGAAATGACTTATTTTGCTATGGGTATATACCCAGTAGTGGGATTGCTGGATTGAATGGTAGATCTTCTTATAATTATTTGAAAAATCTTGATACTGATCTCCATGGAGGTTGCACTAATTTACATATCCACCACAGTGTATATGCATTCCCTCCAACAGTGAGTAAGCATTCCATTTTCACCACATCTGTGCCAGCATCTGTTGTTTTATGACTTTTTAATAATGGCCTTTCTGACAGGAGTATGGTGCTATCTTATCGTGGCTTTAATTTGCATTTCTCTGATGATTAGTGATGTTGAGCATTTTTTTTTCATATGTTTCTTGGCCATTCGTATATCTTTCTTTGAAAACAGTCTGTTCATATCTTTTGCCCACATTAAATGGGGTTATTTGATTTTTATTGCTGATTTGTTTGAGTTCCATATAGATTCTGGATACACAGTCGGGGCGGCAGTTCTGTCTCAGATTCGCCTCTGGATAGGGCAGGCTACTCCCAGCAGAGGCAGGTAGCTGGAGGTGAAGACTACTAGACCTTCCCTCCCTCAGTGGAGGTGGTAGTTTTTGTCCTTGGGGTGCATAAAGGTACCCAGATTCCCATCTCTTTTCCTAGCCCAGCTGCAGCAGAGGTGGCAGAGAAAGCTTGAAGCTCTGTATATTTGACTCCCAGAATGGCTGGGAGCCACTGCTGAAATGCTCCTGTGGGGAAGGGGTAGTTGTGTCCATGACTTGTCTCCAGGGAGGGTAGGCTTCACCCAGAAGAGACCAGCAGCTGGAGAAAGGACAGCTAGCTCTGCCTTCCCTCAGCAGAGTTGTTAGTTTTTGCTTTGGGGCACAGGAAAGCATTTCCTGTGGGTTTTTAATGAGAAAGAAGTGTGACCTGCACTCCATGGAAGCCTGGATGTGATAGGCACTCTGTCAGAGGGGGACAGTTGCTTCCAAGTGCCTTGGCTTAATTGTCCCCCTGTGGATTCCTCACTGACCCCAAGTAGTAGCTTTGGCTGTTTTGGCAGCAGTGGGTGGATGAGGGTAACAGGAGAACTCCCTCAGTGGGAGGGAGATGGAATTCTGATCCTATTTGTTCTGAGGGTCCTCTGGCCTGTTGCACTTTTCTCTCAGCTGGAAGCAGCCCATCCTGAATGCCCAAGCTCCAGGAATTTCACAGTTCCCCTGACACCCACTGGTCCCCTAAGGCTGCTACTATCTGAGTGGGTGCTGGAGAATGGTGGCTGTGGATGCAGTGATGTATACACTCAATGTCTGAGATTCTCTGGTCAGGACAGCTGCAAAAATTCTGCCTGACTGTGAAGAGGGGGAAATGAGCTGCACCCTCCATGCAAAACCTGGGTGCAATGAGCAGAATATCATTGGGGTGTATCCCCCTGCAGCCAAGAACTGGCCATCTCATGGCAGGCCTATGCCTAAAGCTCATGCTTGGGAGCACAGGCAGCAACATCTACAGCATTGGGTGGGTGGAGAGGGGAAATCCTTGTCTCCACATCTCTTCCTGGGCTCCTGTGTTGCTTTTGTTCCAAGGTGGGAATACTCTTCTACCCTGTAGACTCCATTCTGCACCCATGTCTCCACTTGGAGGGGTACAGACAACTTTGATCTAGGAGCTCTCAGGTGCAGGTGAGTGCATGTTCCACTTTTTGTTGTCCTAAAAAGTATTTGTGGCACTTCCCTATCCCTTTGGGGTAGCCTGCCCTAAGAGTCAGAACTTAGGGAACCCTGCTCCTCTTGTGTCTCTCTGTTCCTTTGTGGCTTTCACAGTCCCAGTGCATGCTGGGGAACATTTGTATAAAACCCTTTGACAAGGAGACTGAGGGGCTGTCACTTCCTAGGGAGGATAAAGGCCCCAAGGGGGTACGCAAGCAATATGGTGCCCACTGCTTTAGCTCAGGTCTGTGGTGAGTGGAAGAGATGCTGTATGTGATTAAAGCCCTGTGCTCCATCCTTAACAAGTTCGCAGTTCAGCAATGGCAGCATTACTTAGACTATAAAGGGTAGAAGGGCTCTCTGATAGATTGAGAGCTGGCAGACTGCCACAAGTATGAAGGGAGGAAAAGTAAACACTCTCATACACCCTTTCCACCAGACTCCAAATCCCTTCCTTGAGGGCCAATCTTTGCCAAAATTTTTCTCCTTCTTGTTCTTCTCTGCAGCTTCTTCCTATGGGATTTCTGGTGAGGGTAAGTTCTGACACCTTTCCCTCAGTATTCCACCTGGGTTATGCTTTTTTACCTGAATGTTTTTATTCTTTTGAAGATAATCTGGGAACCAATGTCTCTAGTCCACCATCTTGCCCCCTCCTCTCAGCACCATTGAATATAATATAATGAATCAGGAAAGAAAGTAGGGCTAAGGAAAATGACAGAGTCTAGCTTGTGACATTGCTAGTCATCATGTGTGATTAAGCAGAAATTTTCTTAATCAACTTCTTCTTAAAACATAGATCAGAATTACCACTCTCTCCATAAAGCCTATTAACAGATGTCCACATTCCAATGAATGTGTGTAGCTAATATGTTACTTTTCAGGACACCCCCATACTTCTTCCTCCAGGTAAGCTGAATAAGCATGAGAGTAAGCTATATTTTTTTCCAAACCCACTCTGCCACTTATACTCAATATTAATACGTAATACTCCAAAATATGGGTGCAGAAATAAAAATATTACTTCAATGAAAATTAATGATTTGGAGAAACTAAATAAAATTAAGCAACAAAAATGTTGGAGAATAGTTGGGGTATTTATAAAAAATCTACAAAGATTCTGCCTTTAGATTTATTTTATAATCTAGTATAACTTTAAAGAATACAATAAAATTTAGATAAGATCTACAGAAGAAAACAGACCAAACTCCAATTGTATGACCCATATTTGATAAAAAGTTCTTGGCATTGTAGACAAGAAATGGGTGAATGACTGTATATTTATTTATTTTAAGTTAAAATGTTTGTGTTTCATGTAATACTATCTGATCTTCATTTATCCAGTCTTTAATTAATGAACCTAGCACTGTCCTTGACTGCACTGAATAAGAGGTCTTCTCATGTAATTAATCAGTTTACTTTGAGGAAATTGCTGCCCAGATTCATTATGCTACAGGAAGGCCTTAGTCTTTTTGTTGGCAGCTCTAATTTGTTATTCATGTGGAGAAGGTTTCTAACCTATGAGCTATCTTTCCCTAAGTCATATTCCACTGTGAAAAATGTTTGCTAAAAGAAAGCTGGATTCTTATTTCTAACTTCCCTCCCTCTCCCCCAACTCATCACAGCAGTCTGCTACTGTTGTTTTCAATGGCTTTGGAATAGGAATACATAAAATAACATTGAAATAAAAAACATCTCTCTGAATCACATCAGTGTTGAGATTGGCTAGCAATATTGAAAGCTGTTGGCAAATCGTCATCTGTAGGATGAAATCTGACTTCTTGATCTGAACTGTTTTGATCCTAGATTTCCCATATTGAATGAGAATTTTTGTGCTCAAAAACATTCACTAATTTTCATCTTGGCTATTAAAATGACAGAACTAAAAAAGAAAAGTTCAGAAATGTATTGTTTATGGTGTTTGGACATGGAAATAAAAGCTTTCTAGTCATCTTGCTTGAAAAAGAGAATACTTTCTAAACATCTAATAAAATTGATGAATAGATCACCTATTCATGCAAAATAAAAACTGAATATATTTCATTTTGAAAATTTTCATTTCATTTTTAAAAAGGACAAGTGGCAGAATAAATCTCCTCTGTAGGAGCAGATTTGAAATATCTTGTTTTTGAGGTATAATTTATGAAGTGAAATACTTAGCTTTTAAATGTATCATTTAATCAGTTTTGATGAATGATATGAACACATATAACATTTCTTGTGCCTTTGGCTCCTCTTCCCAGATGTTTCCCTTCACTATAGACTAATTTTGCCTTTTATTCAATTTCACATTAATGGGCTAATATTGTGTGTGTGTGTGTGTGTGTGTGTGCGTGTGCATATAGTGTATCCTGTTTCTTTCACTTAGCATAATATTTTGTAGGTTTGTCCATGTTTTGTTATTTATCAGAAGTCTGTTCTTTTTTATTTATTAATCATATGTCACAAAATTTTTCCTCATTCTTATGTTGATGGAAATTTGGAATTTTTTAAGCTTTGGGCCAGTATGAATAAATCTTTGGTGAACAATTTTGTATAAGGTTTCTTGTGGACATGTGTCTTTCTTTCTCTGGCTACAAACGTAGAAGCAGAATTTCTGGGGAATGAGGTAGATGTGCTTTTAACTCATTAAGAAAGTGATGATGAGTTTTCCAAAATGCTTATACATTTTGTGTTATGCAGAACAAAGCCTCCTTAACTGTGTCCAGAACCTAATCACTGGAACTTGTGTATAAGTGCCTTATATGGAAAAGAGGACTTTACACATGTGATTAAGGTTAAGTATCATGAGATAGATTATTCAGTATTCTCTAGCTGGACTCAATCTATTCATATGAGTCCTTAAAAGTAGAAGGGAAAGCAGAAAAGTGGGTCAGCAATGTAACCACAGAAGGAGATACAGGGCAGATTAAAATCATGAGAGTAACTTGTACCACTTTTGCTAGATTCGAAGATGGAAGAAGTAGGCCACAATGCACGGAATGTGGCTGGCTTCTATAAGCTGAGAATAGCTCTCAGTCTATACCCAGCAAGAAAATGGTGACCTCAGTCCTAAACTACATGGAACTGAATTCTGCCAACAGTATGAATAAAAAATGAATGAATTCTATTCTAGGTCCTCCAGAAAGTAATACAGCCCTGCTAACACATTGGTTTTAGTTCAGTGAGACCAATGTCAAACCTCTGACCTATACAGTACTGTATGATAATAAATGTGTAGGTTATTTTGAGCCACCAAGTGTGCAGTAATCTGTTATAGCAGCAATAGAAAAAATCACAGACTATTTTACAATACCATTATAATAGAGTTCCCATTGCTACAGATTCTCCCCAGCATTTGGTGATGTTCTTTCATTTGATTTAGCTGTTTGAATGGATATTTAGTGATATCTCATCTGATTTAAATTTGCATTTTCCTTATGTCTAATAATGTTGATAATATTTTCATGTGCTTATTTGCCATTTATCTTTAGTGAGGTATCTGTTCAAAGTTTTCATTCTTTTTATTAGATTGTTAGTATTTTTTATTATTGAGTTATAGGAATTCTGTAAATTTTGTGGATTCAAGTTATTTAACAAATATGTGTTTTACATATATTTTCCCCAGGCTGTGGATTATCTGCCATATGTATAACATAATTTTAAGGAGAGTAGTGTCAAATAAAAGCAAATCCAGAGTTAGATAAGGAGAAACTGTTCATAAGAAAGACTGTTGCAATAGGGAGAACACTCTCATCTCAGAAATCCCCAAGGATCTCAAAATCTAACAAAAAATGGCTTATCTTTTACAGGGATAGATAAGCAGTAAATACCAGGAAGTTAAGCAAATGAGGGAAAATGGCCTGCAGTGTCTGACAGAAAACGTGTCTCCCATGTCAGCCAACTTTGGGATAAGCCGATAAGGAGCCATACTTCTCTTAGTGCTTTCTTAGGCTGGAGGCCAGCAGAAATCAGAGGCCTATAAGGAGGAGACAGTCTGACTGAAGTTGATTCAAAACAAAGCAGAGGCTAACATGGGGGCAATTGTGAACACTTGGCCAGATTTTTAAATACCATGAACTCTAGGTTATTAATTATTATTTTGTCTATAGTGTATTTTTTGTACTAACAAATTTTTACACCAATTTAGTGGAATATCATCATAAATTTTCTTCTAGTGCTGCAATGTTTTATTTATTTCATACATTTAGGTCTACGATCCATCTCATATTGACATCAGGGTTAGTATTAGCCATATGGATATCTAGTTTTTCTGCCATCAGTTGTTGAAGACATTTCTTTCTTCTTTGAAATGCTTTGGCAAACTTGTGGGAAATTTGTACTGAATCATCTCTGTGTGGAAAAATTCTGAACTCCTTATTCTATTCTGTTGATTTTTTTCTATGCTTCCATCTATATCAAAAAGTCTTGAATATTATAGCTTTAAAATTAGTCAGTTAATGTAATTACTATAAACATTTCCTTTTTATTTTTAGGATTATTTTGGCTAATATAGATTTTTTGCCCCTCCAAATAAGTTTTCAAAGAAGCTTGTAAATTTCTGCAATATATCTGCTATTTTAATTGAGATTGCCCTGAATCTGTAGGTAAATTTGAGGAAAATTGATGTTTAATCATACTGAATATACTGATCAATGGTCTATTACATATATCAAAATTTATGTAGATCTTGTTTTGATCTTATTCACAATTTTAGGAAGAAAACATTCAGTATTTCATAATAGTCCTGTATAAACTTTTAGGTTTTTCATAGATTTACAAGATTAAAGAATCATTTAGATTTACTGAAAGTTTTTTATCATGAATGTGTGTTGCATTTTGCCAAATACTTAAATTTTAAAATTATATGTGTTTTCTTTCTTTATATCTTAATTTGGTTAATAAAATGGATTTTCTTTCATATATAAACCAACCTTGAATTCCTGGGGGAAAATTTATTTGATCACAATGTATCATTCTTTTTATATTTTCCTGGATTTGGTTTGCTAATATTCTGTTCATGAGCTATATTGGTTTGTAATTTTCCGTTGTTTCATATCCTTGTTTATTTTGGCATCAAGATACGTGACTCAACAAAATAAATTGAAGTATATGCTCCTCCTCAGTTGGTATTATGTTCTCTTAGATGCTTGATGAAATTAACTACAGACATCGTCTGAGCCTGGAGTTATCTTTGTGGGAATTTCTTAAATTAAAAATTCATTTTCTCTACTGTCTCTGTTCCTATTCAGTATTTTGTCTCCTGATGGTGGATCACATCTCAATTCTTTGTGTATATAAAGTTTTTTTTAATTGGTAAATGAATACCAGATATTGTAAGAAACTGTGTCAATTAATATTTAAATTATTAAATATGTATTGAAATAATTAAGTGAGCATACTACACACATTTTTTTTTGTTTTGTTTTTCGATCAGGCAATGAGGAATGGGGCTTGAATCCATTTATTTTGTAGTTAACCTGTATTTGATTTTTGCTATTGCTTTAGTTACATTTAGCACTTCTAACTGTTCTTGTGGTAGTTACTTAGTATGAGGATTGCAGTGCTGAAGAGTTTCTCACAGTTTTACTTAATCCTCAGATTTCAACAGACCTTGACTATTTGTGCCACAGAGAGCATCTCTCAGTGCTCATATACTTTCCCCACGGAAAGACATCTCTTGCCTGGTACTTGGTACAAGAATGTGACATCATAAGTAGCAGGAGTTTGGAGTAGAGCTCTTAATTTCTTGTTTTGGTATTATATTTAGGCAGCTTCTATATGCCCTTGCCTCAGGGATAGGGCTCTCTCACCATACCTGCCCAGTCTCTAAAAGCTGATAATCTCTGACTCACACTCAATGGAGGGTGCAGGGAACAGGCAGTTGTTTTTCACCTTTTTCAGACGCAGATACCCTCTTTCTTCTACTCAGTGCAGAAACCAGTGTAAAATTAGCTATTCTGCTGTTTCCTGAGCTAAAGATTGTCAATATATTGTATTAATGCAGTGTCATGCTTAAGGTTTCTATTGATTTTCCCTACTTACCCTCACAGTTTGGAAGGGCCAGTATGTTTGCAACAAAGAAGGGGTTTCTCCTGTCTAATGACCTGCCCTAATCTTCCTTGTGGCAGCTAGGTACAGATTTCCATTTTGTCTGCAGCTCCAAGGATTCTAAGTTGTCCCACCAGCCATACTTGTCCCTTAGGAATTTGTTGAAATTTTACCTATTTTTTCTTATCCACGTCTATGGTGGCTACCATATCTTCTCACTGTTCTTTCAAAGAAGATATAGTTCATGTGTACTATTATCTACTGGAAGTGCTTAAAACCATTTGGATATATTAAATATATATATAATTAAATTACCTTGCTATATCAGGTCTCAGATAGACAAAAACCATGATTTTAGACTATTTGGCTTCTTCTTGTTAGAATAGGCATGATAGTTTTCTGGGACTCTTAATATTCTAACATGAGGTCTCTTGATTATAATAAAATTTTATACAGTTCAAATCTATTTTACAGTGGAGAATGGGAAGCCAAGAGAGATTGTGACCTATTCCTGATCATATAGCATGTTCCACAATAGCTTGTTTTATAACAGCTTGTTTCATTACCTAGGTCTCCAAATTTCAACTCAGTGTTCTTTATCTTAAATAATATTTTCCTGATGAGATAGTTCATTTTGCTCTTTTCCCCAGTGTTTTGCCTTAATGTGCTAACCCTGTTTTACTTTCTGGGCATTCAAAGCTACAACAAAATTACAGTACAGAAACCTAGGTTTTCACTTCTCACTCACCAAGCCACCTTGCATCCATATGGGAAAAAGTTTCAACTAAAAAGTAACCAGGAATGGGTTCCTGTTTAAAATCATGTTTCTCCCATGAACAGAGGAAGTATTTGCATTCTTTAAAGAATGCTTCTTTAAAGCTCAAACATCTGGTAATAAATTGCTTATGTGATGATGTTCTCTCAGTGGTGTAGTGGATCTTTTTTATGCTAAATATAATTAAACTGTTTAAATCCTAGAAAAGCTATTTCAGTTTCTCTTTTAATAAATATGTCATTATAATTAGAAATCAGAAAATATAGTATGTAAAGGGGGTAGTAATCTAAACAAGACATAACTTTTCTTGAAACAAAGATACATATACATAGGTAATATTTTAGTTATAAGATAGAATAACATACTTATGTACTCTATACTTGAATAGATTTTGTTTTTAGTTCCCTAAGTCTTGTGTACTCTTCCTCATGGGCTTACAACCCACTGGATAGCAAAGGCAACTTTGACCTGCCAAATTAAAATATTTGCTTCTAGTATAATCATTCTCTCTTTTACTTTAAATATTTTGTCACCTCAAATTTCATCTGCATATCAGTCTTGGCTTAAATCTTTTATATGACTCGGTCTCTTAATTAAATTATAAATGGATTGTTTGGTTTTTTTATTGTTTAATGTTAAATGTTCCCTGTGTATTTTGGTTGCAAGTACTTTATCAGATATGTGTTTTACAAATATTTCATTCCTTTTTGAACCTTGTCTTTTCCTTCTCTTACCAGTGTCTTTCATATAGCAGAAATTTTTAATCATAATTAATTCCCTGTTAATTATGTCTTTCATGGGTAGTGCTTTTGACATTGCATCACCAACCCAATGTCATGTGGGTGTTCTCCTATGTTTTCTTTAGGTTATTTTACAGTTTTACATTTTACATGTAGTTCTATGTTTCATTTTGAGTTAGATTTTGTTAAAGGCATAAGGTCTGTAGCTTGGTTCATTGTTTCCATATGGAGCACTAATTGTCCCAGAATCATTTATTAAAGAGCCTTTTCTTGCCCTCCTTTAAATTGTCTTTGTTCCTTGTCATAAATCAGTTGACTATATTTGTGTGTTTCTGTTTCTGGACTCTATTCTGTTTCATTGATCTACGTATGCATTATCTCACCAATGCTATGTAGTTTTGATTACTGTAGCTTCATAGTAAGTCTACAAATTGGGTAGTGTGAACTCTCCAGCTTTTTTTCCCTTCAATATTGTGTTGTGTGTTCTAGGTCTTTTATTTTCCACATAAATTTTAAAATCAGTTTGTCTATATCCACAAAATAGCCTGCTCAATTTTCATTGTGGTTGTGTGCCGTGGCCCATTTCTTGGGGCCGAGGAATGAACACAGAGACAAAAAGACACAGACACACGTAAAGACGGTACACGACTGCAGCCGCTACAAAAAGACACAGACACACAAAGACGGGATAAGACTGCAGCAAATTTCTTGCTGTAGTTCCTTTATTTATAACACAGCCTGTTTGGCAACTGTCCCACCGCAATTTCTTTATTCCCACACTGTCCCAACTCAACACATCCCTGTTCCTTGTTGTTTCGTCTCCAGCGAGCAGATGTTTGCATCTAAACTCTCTAGCCCCTCCTGTTTGCAGGGTTAGGGCGCCCTGGACTTGCGTGCAAGGCCAAGGCATGTTCTTGAGAAAAGCAACAAGGAAACATTCCCAGACAAAGTGTCCTCTACAGTTGTGTCAAATCTATAGATCAATTTTGGAAGAACTGACATCTTAAACATATTGATTATTATAATCCATGAACATGTAACATGTCTTCATTTATTTGCATCTTTGGTTTCTTTAATCAGTGTTTTGCGATTTTTCACTTAAAGATCCAATATGTATTTGTCTGATATTACTCAGATAAAGCTAATTGTTAAAGCCGTTCAGGTACCACGTTTTCAATTGTGAATTGTACTACAATAAGCATTTGAGTGCAGGTGTCTTTTTGGCAAAATGACTTATTTTCCTTTGGGTAAATACTCAGTGGGATTGCTGGATCAGAAGGTACGTCTACTTTTAGTTCTTTGAGATAAACTATAAATTTAGTGATTTTTCTGCCTACTTCATCTATTAAAAGCTAAAAAAAGTCTTGAATTCTCTGACTTTGATAGTGAATTTGTCTATTTTTCTTTAATGTCTATCAATTTTTGCATCCTGTATTTTGCATTATGTTGTTAGCAGCATAAACATGCAGGATTCTTATGTCTCCTTGAAAAATAGACTTCTTTTTATTATGTAGTGTCCTTTATCCCTCATGATTTTTCTTGTTTCAAATTCTACTTTGTCTGAAATTAATATAGCTATTGTGGATTTCTTTAGATAATTGTTAGCAGAGTGTAGCTCCATCCCTTTATGTTTCACTTATCTGAGACTTTATATATAAAGCGGATTTCTTACAGACAATATGTAATTGGGTCTTGTTCCCTGCTCCCCTCCCCCATTCTGACAATCTCTTTCTTTTAATTGACAGCAGTAAACCCTTATATTTATAGGTAATATTGATTATATTGGGATTGATATCTACCATGTATACAATTATTTCCTATTCATGAAACTTTCCTTTGTTTCTTTAACCCCGTAATCACTTCTTAATCATAATGATTTCAAATTTCCTGTCTGATAATTCCAACATCTGTGCATATCATAATCTGGTTTTAATGTTTGTTTTGTCTCTTAAGATTATGTTTATTTATTTTTATTTTTTGCCCTTGATATGCTTTGTAAATTTTTGTTAAAAGGAAGATATGATGTGTCAGGTAACAGGATCTAAGGTAAATAGGACTCAGGTGTGAGAAATGACTTTAAACTGGCTAGGAATAATAGGGTTTTTCTTATTTTAATGTCTGCTGTTTTCATGAATACAAGAGGCTTCAAATTCCTCCAGTTTTCTTGCTTTTGCCTTTTCTCTTGACTTTGGGCTTTCTTGAATGCTTCTCAAAGGCGACTCCCTGTCTTGCAACTCTTTCAGCTGTAATCCACTTACTATACTGCAGCCCTGTTGCTGTGGTGGTAAGGTATGGCAGGGATGAGGGGAGAATTCTTCAATGTTTTGACTCCATCTGCCTTTTAATAGATCTTTTCTTGCTGCCCTAATTTTCCAGTGGTGTAGCTTTTTTCTCTCCTGCCTCCTTAAGGAAGAGTCCTGGTTACAATGTTTCCAACTATTTACTTGAGGCCCTATCCCTGTTGACTATGTATTTCTTTTCTTTACTCCTTAGGTGAAAGAACTAATGGCTAGAGGGGACTGCAGTGAGAGAAATTCCCTTTCACAAGTTGGGATAAGATCCTGGAACAGACTTTTCCCTTGGAGAGTAAATCATTGTTTGTGGAGACATCTCTATGCTTCAAATATGATTACTCTTCCCTTCCCCCTCCCAGAGCCATAAGGGGATCTTCTCCCTTCTTCACTATGTGGATTGGGTAGGGTCTTTGAGTTAAGGACCACAAAAATATGGGCCCCCAGAGATTGTAGCCCCAGGCCTTTTTTTCTCTCCTCTTAGTACATATTCAAATTCCAAAAATTTGTCAACATTTCCCTTTAATTTAACAGTTTATGACTCCAATAGCTTCTGATATATGTAAGGTAGTAAATGGCAGAACTAGCATTTGAATACAGTTCTTAATGTTTCCAAAGGCATTATTTTTAAATATTATATTATTTTTT
>CAUYRB010115821.1:0-12913 GCA_963574695.1 Propithecus perrieri | reverse complement strand
TCTTTTTATGGAGACCGAGAAAGGTAAGTGAAGTATCAGGACACTAAAGTAACTTTGCCCTAGGTGATGACAGGATTAATATTTTCTTTCTTTTTTTTTTTGAGACAGAGTCTCACTCTCTTGCTTGGGCTAGAGTGCCGTGGTGTCAGCCTCGCTCACAGCAACCTCAAACTCCTGGGCTCAAGCCATCCTCCTGCCTCAGCCTCCCGAATAGCTGGGACTACAGGCATGCGCCACCATGCCGGGCTAATTTTTTCTATATATTTTTAGTTGTTCGATTAATTTCTTTCTATTTTTAGTAGAGACGGGGTCTCGCTGTTGCTCAGGCTGGTCTCGAACTCCTGAGCTCAAACAATCCGCCCGCCTCGGCCTCCCAGAGAGCTGGGATTACAGGCGTGAGCCACCACGCCCGGCCAGGATGTGACTTTTTAAGATTGGCTATTTTCACTCAGCATAACGTTCTTGAAATTCATCCACATTGTTTTGTGTGTAAATAGTCCTTTCCTTTGTATTTCTGGGTAGTACTCCCTAGCACGAATGTATTGTTAGTTTACTCACCTACGGAGGGATACTTTGGTTGTTTAGAGTTTTTGATCCGTTACAGATAGAGATGCTATGAACAATCACGTGTAGTTTTGTGTAGACATAAGTTTTCATTTCTCTGGAATAAATGTGGAAGATTGCAATTGCTGAGTCCTATGGTGAGCACACGCGCAGGCGTGTGTGTGTGTGCGCTCGCGCTCGCGTGTGCATTTTTTAAGAAACTGCCAAACTATTTGCAGAGAGACTGTCATTTTACATGCCCCCTGCAATATATAAGAGATCCAGTGTTTCTGCATGCTACCCAGCTTTTTGTTTTGTCATTTTAAAACTTTTTATCTGTTCTAGGAGATATGTCATGAAAACTCATCGTGGTCTTAGTTATAATTCCCGCAGCTAGTGCTGTTGCTCATCTTTCCCGCGCGCTTATTTGCCATCTGCAACCCTCTTCGGTGAAGTGCCGCCTCCTGGCTTTTGCCCCTTTTCTAATTGGATTGTTTGTTTGTTTTTTAAAAACTGTTGACTTTTGAGAATACTTTTTATATAGTAGATATGAATCCTTTGTCAGACACGTAGCTCGCAAATATTACTTCTTAGTATGTGGCGTGTCTTTTCATCCTTTTAAGAGGATCTTTCACAGAGCAATAGTTTTTAATTTTGGTGAAGTCCAATTTATTATTGTTTTATTATTTTTTTGTGGATTGAGCTTTTGATGTTATATCTAAGAACTCTTGCCCAAGTCCTAAGCCCCAAATATTTTCTCCTGTTATATTCTAAAAAATTTAGATTTTGATGTTTTACATTTAAGTTTATGATTTGCTTAGAGCTAATTTTTATATAAGGTGTGAAGGTTAGAAAGGCTCATTTTTTTTTGTTATCCAATTGATAGTTTGGCTAGGATAGACTTTCAGGTTGAAGCCATTTCCCTTTATAATTTCGATACTATTGCTCCACTGTCTGCCTCTATCCAACATTGCTGGTGATTGAACCCATATTATTCTCATTTCTTTGCATTTTTATTGCTAGTGTTATGAAATATTTTGGTGCTATTCCTTCTATTGTTCTTTTTCATTTATTGAGCTGTACACACTCCATATTTATCTTTTAAATGTGGAGACTTATGTTTTTCAGACGTGGGCATTTTTATTTCATTATTTTTTCAATAATTTCCTCTTTTCAATTCCATTTTATTTTTATGTTCCTCCTTCAGTTTATCAATTTCATTATGAACATGCTGAACTTTACTTCTATGTGTGCTATTTGCCACCACTGTGAACCCTCAGTCTGAGCTTCTACTTCATTTGCCCTGATGTATAATATGTTTTCGCATTGAATAATTTTCCCATAATTAAAAAGAATTCTTTTTTATTGAAAACTCTTCTCAAAATATCTTCATTATTGTAGAAATACAATATTTATTCCTTTAATATTATTTTAAAATGGTCTCAAGGGAAAGAGATAAATATATTTTCAATCTGTTATTTTTAACGAAAAGTAGAAGCTCTTGTATCTAAATTTTGAAAAATTCTTTAAGAAAGTCAATATTTTAAAATATCACCTCTTATATTTTTATATATTTTTATAATTTTTCTAATCTATGATTTTAATAATTTCACAATATTTTATCAAATACGTGTACCTTAATTTTTAATAGTTACTCTCTATTATGCTATGCCACTCATTAGGTTTTTAAGTACATCGTATTTTCTGAACTGTATGTCTTAAAATCAACTTAAATTATACACATTCACATTTATTTAAAATAGAAAATTTTTGTGAGATCACTTACAGTTTTTTGATCCAGGAGCAAGGAAGAAAGTGAATTGTGCAAAATCTGCACTGCTGCGTACAACCAGACCTGAAACAGGGATGCGGAATTTCTGTTTACTCAGGGCCGCGTGTGCTCTCCTATCACAGCCTCTCCTAAGTAGGCTCGGTGGGCACTGCCAGACCAGAGGCATGGACCATAAGAATGAGCTGCTACTGTGCACGCAGAGATCAGTGCAGTCTGCGGGATCCTAACCATCCCATTAATTACCAATGTAAGTCTCAGTGTCACATCCCCACTGTGGCACTCGTCCACCCAGTTACTCCTCAGCTCTTGAAACTCGTTGTGTCTAAGACTGAATTCTTCATTTTCCATCACCTGTCATTCCTTCCTTATTTTTGGTTTATGATTAAACCGTACCGCAGTCACTCAGATGTGAAGCTTCAGAGTTGTCATTAATGTTACCTTGCACAAAGATAATGAATTTTGGGGTCTCATTTATATTTCTCTCGCATTTATCTATAGCTTTCCAACTCTCCCAACATTCCCTTCGTCCACGCCCTCACTCAGCGAGACTGACGTCTGTCTTGTCTGTTCTCCAGATTCTTCTCACCCCAATCCATCCTGCATATCTTAGAAGAGTCTTAACTGAAAACAGACACGAGCTAATTATTTTTTGCCCTAAGACCTTGTAATGTCTCTGCTAATCACCAAATTTTGTGTAAACCTTTCAAAATAACTTTCAACATCTTCTACATTCTGGTTCCAACCTAATTTTCTAGATTTTCTTCCGAAGTTTATTATCTCAAAGTAGCTGCTACTTCAAGAAAACTATTTTTTTTTTTTCCTCATACCTAACTTGAATTCTGTAGCTTTGTATACCTGTTCCCATACTTTGAATTCCCTCTGGAATTGGTTTATCTTCACCATCTTTAATTTTCTAAATTCTACCCATGAATCAAACTTTGGCTTACACACTCACTTTCCTATCTCTGATCCACAGAGCTGGAAGTGATCACTTGTTTCTCTGAACTTCCGTAACATCTCTAGGATGCTTTATTACTTTCTAAGTTGTGTCTTTCTAGTGTGTGACCATGTCTTGTCTCTCCTTTTAGATTTCTTATTGTATGAGGATAAGTTAAATTATTATCAACCTCTGAATTCCTCTTAACACCAAGCACACTACCTTGTACCTAGCAATATTGGTTGACACATAATATTAATAACAATATCGGATATAAAAATATTAACATAATGCAATAGGATAGAATAGCAAAACTTTCATATTTTTCTTCCTCTATTAACAGGTAGGGAGATCTTCATGATGACATGATTTTAATTTGCCATGAACATATCTACAAGATGAAATTCGTCATTGAATTAGAATAACTCTGCTTAAATAAATAAGCTCCTGTATCTACTCTTGTTTATAATGTGGAAAAAGGCAAAGCCTGTCTATTCTGTGTATGTAGATTTTGGGGATTTTGGGGATTTGGGGCATGACCAATGTTTTTTCTCTTTCCTGTCTATGCTGACCTCCTTTTCTCATTTGTCTTACAGCCTCAGGCAGTAAGATTATAGCACAAAGATTTGGCTATGGTTTTACATTAATTGCATGACACACCTAATTTGAGAAACATCCCTCTCCTTTATAGAATTTATGAAATTGCCTTAATACTTTAATTCCTCCGTTACAAATATTCCTTTAAGTCAGAGTAACAGATGGTTATATAATTTTATTTTTCTTGTGTAAGCTGTGGTTTGCACAGATGCCTTTTTTCTCTTAATAATAACAAGCAGATAAATTAAAAGACCTTTTCACTTTTCACTCTTTTCAGAAATAGTCAAAATGTAACTTTGGTAGGCAGGAGATCTGGTTAATCTCAGGATGATGGCCTTGAGAAGCAAAATTAACAATGGAATGATGCACATCTTATGCTCATAATGAAGCTAACGTGTATTCAAGGAATAACAAGAACAGGAATTGGATGTTAAGATCACACAGTGGGATCAGTCCTGTATATTTTAGGTACTCAGTATCACTGAATTAAGTGCGATGTTGTCTATTATTTTTAGTTAAGTCTGACAGAATTAAGCTACTAAATGTCCACGCAAAACCTGGTGATACTAAATTTGTGACTTATTGGGTCAAGTAATTTCTAACATGCATCATTATGAGTGAGATAATTTTCCCTGAATCGGTTTTTGTCATTTATAAAGAAAAGAAAATATGGCTCACAAATTGTAAGAGTTGATCTATGGAAAATAATTTCAAATCATACGACATTGTATGTAAATTAATTGAATTTAATCATATTTATAACGTGAAAGTATTTGATCTCATTAATATCAACCTTTAATGTTTCTATATTAATGAATATATTTCTTAAGCTTAATAGCTAATGTCTCTAAATTATTACATGGTTTATTTAATCAATCCTCTATCAAACATTGGATTGCTTCCCCTTATCCACTAATTGTAAGTAATACTGTGATGAAAAGTCCTGTGTGCACATATTTTATATGTATCTAGTTATGTCAATGAAAATTTCTAGAAATGAGATTGCGAGATCAAATTACATGCACTGTTTATATTTTGATGCTTATTGTCAAACTGTCCCTTAGAAATGCTTTACCAATTTGCTGTTGCACAAATAGCATTTCTTTAACTTTTCCAACTGTGAGGTTTTATTTTTATTTTTTTTTAAATCTTTGGCATTCTGATGGAAGAAAGTGATAAAATGACGTGGCATAAGTAATGGCCTGTTTCGTTGAGACTCTTATCTGAAACTCGTAAACATATTTGATTTAGAAAAACACAATGGACCATACATACAAATTATGAATTCAATTACTAAACAGTTAAATTACAAACAATAAAATTAACTAATTTCAGGTAAATAATGACCACCTGTGTTTAACTTTTATCTTCAATTCTTATACCTTTAATCCTATAAATTGAGTTAATACACATTGTGTATGAAATTAGTGCTAATTTCAATAGGTTTAGGTCATTGTGTCTTCTTTCTTGTGTAAAGTTGAGAATATTTTATTCGTTTTGCATATGGGGTATAGCTGACATTGCCAATTACTTGGATTTTGCTCATCAAAGTAAAGACAACCTTACTGGTTTCGATTTTGACCTGGCAATATGACTTAAAAATAATAAGCATCTCATAAAGAATTGTAAATATTCAGTTGCTACAGATGCTGAAGTCAGTATCTCAGTTTTTTGCCAGGTAACTTTTTCCTCATATCATCATGTTATGCAGATAACAGGGAATATAACAAACTTTCCATATCTGCCAAATGTTCAGGTAATTATTTAATAAGATTTTGCTTTCTAGAACAAAAGAAAATTCTTTTCAGAATATTTTCTCATTCCTTTAAAAATACAATATTTTTTATTTCATACATTTTTGGGATTCAGCATTGTTACTTGTTTTTTAATTTCCTGCTTTCTTGCATTTATACGATCTGTGCATTATATAATCTTGTTGCTAGAGTGTTCTGTTGTCTGTACTTCTCCTTTTAACCTTTTCTAGGAGGATGCTGTCATTTTCTTGAACTCTGCTCATTTTATGCTGCACTTATTTTCTTTTTGCTCATTACTCTTTGCCACTTGGAAGCACCCACGATCTACCTCCTTATTAAGGCTGCATCCTATTTGGCTGACTCCTAACAACTTCTTAGGCCAGTTAATTTTAAAAGTTTAACAATTTCTATATTATTTGATGTTCACTAAAAGGGTTTATGTGTTTCTAGACATTCTCTTATTATTTTTGAAGAAAATAATCGACTTCTCTGGAAGGAGTCACTGTAAAATTATTTCATCAGAAGACAAAGCTAGTTCCTCAATCATCCTTGACAGGACTCTGTAACAGGACCAAAGAGGACTAGAGCCTTGTGTATGCAAAAACTTTTTGAACAGCTCTTTTGACTTCACTACCATATTGTAATTATGGAGATAATTATGGAGATTAATTTATTAACATTATTCACCTGCTATAAGCAAGTGGTTGGTAGAATTTGTCTTTCTTGACTTAAACTATGGGTGGGTACATAGGGATGCTACTTCTAAAGTTTAGGAAGAGTAATATATTTGAAAGACATTATTTGCATATTATAAATACAAACTGAGTTAGTACATATTGCATATGAAATTAGTATTAATTTCAATAGGACCTTATCACTGTGTTTTCATTTTATAAAATTGAGAAAAACATATTTCACTTTGCATATGGGGCATAATTCACATTGCCAATTTCTTGGATTTTGCTCTTCAAGTAAAGACAACCTTCTTGGCTTTCATATTGATTAGGCAATATGACTTAAACATAATAAGCACACACATAAATATTTTTCCATTTATCGAATTATTTCTCATATCATTTAAAAGTCATTAAAAATAACTTTAAGCTAAATATTATCTGTACTTTTTTAGGTGTGGAAATTGACTCACTTAGGTCATAAAACTAGCAAGCTATGGAGTGAAAATTGACATGTGTTTGTTTAACCACTTTGGGGGAGTCTAATTTGGCCTCTTCCTTTCTCTATGAAGTTTGATAATGCTGAATACAATACTGTTTGATGTATTTTAAAATAAACTTTGTTTTATCAAGTGGTATAAACTAGAAAGGAACATCATTATTTTAAAGTCCTGTCTAGCATTTTCCCAAATTTGGTACCACAAAGCCGACCCAGATTTGTCAATCCATATAGACAAGTCATTCCATACTCTTAATATTTAAGTTGTAGTATTTGCAATATTCATAGCTTTTGAGTATCAGTTATTACTCATAGAAAAGCCATATTTTATTTTCATAATATAAATAATTACAACAGTCTTTCCATAGAATATTACTCCTTTTCCACAAAGTAACTTATAAAGATCCATATTCTTCTTGCAGGATCTGTCTTCAGTTAATCAAAGAAAAATTCTTCGTATCACAAGATGATTTAAAACTAAAATAATAAGATATTCAAGCCAAATAACCCACATTCTCAGGGAAAATGTAAATTAAAGACAGAGAGAAGAGGCCAAAATTTATCTCTATCATCATCAAATGGTGATACTTAAAAAGTGTCATTTCCCATCGAGGCACCAATTTCCTATTATTTCAATTCAGCTTCTGAATGATTAATTAAGACATGTGTTGGCATGGGACAAACTTTGTACTCTTACCTTTGTGAGATTCAATATAACATTTTCAACATTAAAGTTAGAAAAGATAAGTAGCATTTAATAAATATGCATGAAGCCAATGTAATTTTTCCTATGGATGGAGATTTTTGAATGTCAGTAATTTACAAATATATACACACACACGCACACATATATTTGTGAATATTTTCAGTTTCTTATGTGCAGATTTCCAAGTGAAACGTAATCATTATTTCCATTTTCCCAATGTGAATTTCACATTGAGGTGAAATACTATTCCCAGGGGAACAACAAGTCATGTTCTTGACTCTCAGTTCAATTCCACGACTAGTGCAACATGAAATCTCTAAGTGCAACTGCTAATGCCTTGTAGTTCTGTGAAATGATCTCTTTCAGAGAGAAACCTAAATAGAAGGAACATTATACTCCAATGTAGACCAATAATCAAACTGAAGTGAAAATTTCCTGGTGCATATGAATTTAAGTATCTCATAGAATTTGTTCTCATCTTAGTGTTTACCAACTTCATTTTAACCCAGATTTGACTAGATCTTGTTGGTCATGAGGCCTGGTGATATTTTATTATTGAAGAAGACTCTGTGATGATTTTTTGACATGGTGACTGTAGAGAAATACACGTGTCTGTGGAAACAGTTCATAACTATTAGGTGTGCGCCATTTCTACCTGTATTTAGCTATATATTTGCTTTTCTTTCTCAATTGTGGTATTTCTTAGGGATGAACAATAAAACCTGATATAAATATTTACATAAGGCAAAATTAGTTTTTTTCTTACAAGCTACTTTTTAAAAAATAAATTCCGTAGCATAATGAAATAAATCTTTCTAATAAGTAATCTGATTGATAATCTCTGGGCCGTGCATTTTTATGACTTGAAACTCTTTTTTTTTTCTTTTCTGAGTAGTGTGCATTCTCTTTGGATTATCTCAGTAACTATCTGGGTCATCCTCACTAAGCTCATCCATAGCATCCTAAGGCTGATGGTGTGTCCAATTGTCATCTGCAGCTCAGACCCTCCTCCTGACCTTCTTACCCTTTACATCGCTACTTAAAATTTCCACACACATGTACACAGCCCTCTTTCCACATGTGGCTCTTTCTTGTGTAACTTCTTTTTCAGTCAGTTTTTCTATCATCTACTCAGTGATGTGAGCAATGTGGGGTCATTTTTGACTCTTCTCTCTCCCCCCACCCCCCAACCCCCTCTTGTACTGCATTCTGTGTTCTCGTATCTCCTGATTTATTCTTTTCCCTTTTTCTTTCTTTGCTTTCACTGGTCTAGTTCAGCTTCTGCCTGACGCTCCTGCAGCAGCTCCTAAATGCTCACCTGGCATCCTCTCTTGCCTTTCTAAGGCCACACTCCATAATGCAGCAGGATTCATCTTTCTGAAAAGCAAATCTGAGATTGTGCTGCTGCCTGACCAGATGCCATGCAAATGAGTGTGATTTCCTTCACAGCCGGACCTGTATGCAAAGGCAGAAAGAGGCAGATGCCTCTGGGAGGTACAATGAGGAGCTAAGGCAGTTTCTTCTCAGACTCCTCTCACTGCAGCCCCATCCTTGTCTCTGAAATTTCCAGCTCCTCATCTTTTGTGTTAATAAATTGAAGTTGCTCTTAAAAATAACACTTTTAAAAAATAAACTATTTTGGAATAGTTTTAGCTATACAGAGAGGTCGCAAAAATAATACAGAATTCATGTAGATGCCTCATCCATTCCCCCAGCCCCTTATCATTATATATTATTGTGATATGGTGGTAAAAACTGAGAAACTGACAGCGGTACATTACTGATCTTTAAACTTCAAACGTTATTAAGATATCATCTGGTTTCCCACTGACTTCCTTTTTCTGTTCCAGGATTCATTCCAGAATACCACAGTGAATTTAAACAACACATTTTTACAGAGAAAATTGCCTGCAGTTATTAATAACTTAGTTTAAGAGAGTTTAAGACACCCTTTTGGAAGGGCGAACAAATAGGACGACAGGCAGTGACAAGCGGAGGGACTGGTTTGGGGTTTTTGAGTGTGTGCTCCGGTGTGGGGCCCTGGGCTGCAGGGTCTGGCGTTGGTGGGAGACCCTGTGAAACTGGGTAACACCCTGAGGAGACTTGATTTAGCAGATGCAAAATGTGAGGGTTGTTAGAACACAAAATGGGTCATTAAAAAGAAACATTTCAATTATAAGTATGTTTGAGAATAATGTTTCTTGATTACCTAGAAAATGATTGAATCATGAGTCCAACCTCAGAATGGGAAAATAATTGTAGGAAAAAATCAAAAGCCTATCTGCCATTGACTAGAATTGTGAATTTACAAATTCCCTCCTAAGAGATCCTTTGTGAGGCATTTGAAAGGCCAATGGTTCTGGGAATGGGAAGAGATATTCTGAGGTTTAGAGCAATTCGTTTGATTACTTCCTTGCCATGACAGGGTTTTCTTCTGCTGATAAAAAATTTATAATCAACCTTAGGTTTTTGAATGTCATTTTTCAATATTCAAATGAATCACCTCAGGTTCTAAAGGTGGCAAACATACCTGTCTGGCTATGTCACGCACACTGGAACCTGAGGAAAAATACTGTGTGTTTGTCAACTTCCCTGAGGGTATCAGCTGTACTTCCCCACAAGGGGCAGGATATTGGATTAGCTGATCCACTTTTAATTTCCTGGGAACATATTGTGTGGTAACGAGGACATCACAAGAAAAATATGCATTAAATTCTCTTTTAAAAATGAGATTTACAGATTTACTTGCCATACCTTCCGGTGGGGAGAGTTTGTGGGTGAGTGTGTTTTTGGCTGTTTTTTTCCTAGTCAAATTTCCCATTCTAATATAAGGAGCTACTCAAAATGAAGGGTTTATTCAAGTATTGAAAATGAAAACCATATTCAAAAAGTATGTTATCTTTAGATCAGAGTGCTTCTTATTATATCAAAGTGTTAGTATGTAGAATTCATACGAAAATAGTTTGATTTACTGTACATATATACATCTTTTAACTTATCATCATACACATTATAGATGAATATGCAAATAATTCATATTAAAGTAAAAAAGTGCATAAAAACAAAATTGGTAAAAATTTGCTTCTTTTTAGAGTGCCAATAACTTATTTATCTATTAATTTTTGTAGTGGTACTTTAAAGTACCTAAAGTTATAATTAGAAAACAGCAAGGGTCATGATGATTTTATATTAGAGTTAGATTTCATCAATATGCCTGGGGATTAGAAAATCCCCAAGTCATAAAACTTTCCGCCAGTTCCAATGAAAATTCAGCCCTAATGTCAAATCATTTTAAGTTTATTAGGCACTTGTCATAACATTAATTATAAATTAGATCATTTTATATTTTTGAGAATGTGAAAAGTAATTAAATTGGTGGTTTCATTAGTTGGACAGTTTTAAAGAGTTTATTTCTTTTGGAAAATCAAGGTGTATTGTTCTTTCATCTTCTAAAGAAGTGCTTAGTAGAATAATGGGGTTGAATAGAAATCTGAATCTAACAGAATAAAGTAATTTTGTTATGAATATTGACTTAATTTTATTATTAAAATTTTAAAGATAAGGAGGCTTAGCTTTAGACTTTAAATGTTAGGATTTTTCTTCATTAAGCTGAGACTTCAATTTTAAAACAGACATTAAATTAGAGCAATTAAAGACGGAGTATCATGATAATATTACCTGTTGTACAGTCTATCCTTTGAAAATATGCTAATTGCAAGGTTTATAAATGACATAGGGATTCCAATTTTTGTAAGTCCTTATATATTATAATTAGCCTTTAAAATATTTTGTTGGCCAGACTTAAAAGCACACAAGTGATTAATTTAAAGTCAGCCAAGCTGAGAAGAAATTTTTCAATACTTTTAAAAGTTACCTAATTCTAAATTTGTTTTGTTTCCTCTCATGTTATTTCTTATTCTCTTTTTCTTTCTGAAACTGCTAATGGAGTAGTAGGAAATTAAATTAATAACATAGTAAATTATAAAGGTCATCTTCCAATGAGGTTTTAGCCCATCGTTGGTAGCCCTGTGTTTTCTTACCAGAAAAGTGTAGAGAACTTATTAGAACACGCTGTCACACACACATTTTCCTTTACATGTTACATGGTCTGTGCTAGAGAATTAGTATTTATTGAATTTCTACTACATGGGATGCTCTGATTCTCAACCTTCCATGCAACGTTTGTAGTGTAGGTCTTCTTGTGTGCATATATTCTTGCAAAACGTGTATTGCTATTTTGTATGCATAGATTTTAATTTAAATAATTGTCATTGTGTTGTATACAGGGGCTGTCCTGAAAGTATCCAGACATATAATGCTTCTTATTATATTAACAATGGCTGGATACTTTCCAGACAGTCCTCCTATTGCATTCTGCTTCTTAATGTCTTTCACCCAGCATTGTGTTTTTTAGAAGATCTATCCATGTTGCTATGCATTCTTTGCTTCTAATTGCTGTAATGTATTTCATTGTGTACATCCACCATATTTTCCTTTAACCCAAATGCTTCCACCTTCCTGCAACCACAGGTATGACTCAATTGAATGTCCTTCATCAACTCCCCTTGTCACCATTTTTAGACTGGGAAACTCTGGCCTGGAGAACTGAGTAATTTTTTCAGGACTGCACAGCTGAGATTAGAACCCTCACAGTCTATTATGTAATGAGATTCCTCCGGCATCCTTAACTTCTGCATAATGCTGCTTTGCCTTAGCAGCCATCAGAGCAGGGAACTGCTTTTTTATATTATATTCCAAATGGTTTATTCAGAAGAACTACACTAGCTTCAACTTTGACCTTAGTATATAGTTCAAGCAGAATAATTCACTGACTGATACATGAATCTAAACTCTATTAGCCCTATAATAAGGCACGCAGAGGAAAGAGAACTACCAGTTATTAAACATCTGCTATGTATCACACATTGTAGCAGAAGTTTTACATTCAATAATTAACTGTATCCACTTAGGTGCCCTATCAAGTAGCTAAAATGGCTTCCTTTTAACAAATCAGAAAGCATCTTGAATAATCATAACTGATAACTGTTAGAATCAGAACTTTACTTAATATTGGTCTTCCCTCAAAACTCATCTTTTTATAACAAAACCACAATGAGTGTATTATTTAAAAAAGTAAGAAGCAAGGTTGCTTGATTACACAGGCATTTATCTCATTTTGGAAAATTATATGCATAGTTAGCTTTAGCAAAGGGCATGTAAAATTCTTCTCAAATATCAATTTCTTTTTTTTCTTTTCTCTTTCTTTCTTTTTTTTTTTTCTTTGAGAAAGAGTCTCACTCTGTCGCTCCAGTTAGAGTGCAGTGGTATGATTATAGCTCACTGCAACCTAAAACTCCTGGGCTTAAGCAATCCTCTTGCCTCAGCCTTCCAAGTAGCTGGGACTACAGACA
>CAUYRB010115820.1:0-27385 GCA_963574695.1 Propithecus perrieri | reverse complement strand
TTTTTTTTTTGAGACAGAGTCTCACTGTGTTGCCTGGGCTAGAGTGCCGTGGCGTCATCCTAGCTCACAGCAACCTCAAACTCCTGGGCTCAAGTGATCCTCCTGCCTCAGCCTCCCGAGTAGCTGGGACTACAGGCATGCACCACCGTGCCCGGCTAATTTTTTTTGTTTCTATATATTTTTAGTTGTCCAGTTAATTTCTTTCTATTTATAGTAGAGACAGGGTCTCACTCTTGCTCAGGCTGGTTTCGAACTCCTGAGCTCAAACAATCCGCCTGCCTCGGCCTCCCAGAGAGCTAGGATTACAGGCGTGAGCCACCGCACCCGGCCAAGAATAGAAGTTTATTTCTCACAGTTCTGGAGGCTGGGAGTCCAGGCAGGCTGGTGCGGTTGTCTAGTGGGGGCTGCGTGCTCTGGAGGGGGAGAATGTGGGGTCCTCGCATGGTAGAAGGGGATGAACCTCCATCCCACCCCTTAAAGCCCTTTATAGAGACCCCTAATCCCATTTGTGAGGGAGAAGCCCTCACAGCCTGGTCACCTCTTACTACTGTCACATGGCAACATCTGGGTTTTGGAGGGGACACAGTCACACCATTGCAGGGGACACATCAGTCATGTCACTACTTAAAATAACTGATTGTTTCTATAGAGCAAGTTGATGGAGACAGTGAAGCGTAAATAATACTCGACAATCAAATTCAAAGTGCCTGTGAACCAACTTGCCACATCTGTGCCTACGAGCAAGTCTGACTCGTGAGCCAGGGATGTGGTCTGTTCTGATCCATCCGCAAAGACGCGTGCGGTCTGAAGATCAGATCCCAGGCTGCCCCAGGCTGCTGATGCACGCGGGAGGCGCGGAGGCATCTCTGGGGTGGTCAGGCGCTGACCACGAACGCACACTCTGGCTGTCATATGTCAAGTACCGTTTTCACTGTTGGTCCTTGTCAGACCCATCGTGAGAAAAATCACCCTGCGTTTGCTCCAGTGATTATTGCAATGTCTGTCCTATGAAGGTGCTGGAAAAACACAAATTAGTTTTTTTCACGTAAATGTTAACAAGACGCTTGACCGTCTAAGATCATCCAGAACTGGACCCAGAACCAGGGTGCAGAGACCAGGAAAAGCTACCCAAACGTTTAACTACTTTCTAACTGTTTGTGGAACAAAATAATTATATGTTGACTTTTAAAAATAAATAACAAAGTGTTAGAAGTCAGAGAAGATACTTAGCGCTGTACCATCCTTAAAGTAATTCTACACAAATTCCTAAATGTGCCCGGTAATAGGGAGTTAGATTTTCCCCTTTACAATCCTTTAACGTATTCATGTTGCAGTAATTTGGGAGGAAAAGCTCTAAAACGGTGCGAAGGGAAGGACAGGGATGATGAGTACAGCAGATGTCAAAACCATACAAATCCATAATAATTGCATTTTTATTACAGTATTTGTTGAATTTTTCTCTTTAATATGACGAGGAAATTTTTGAGTAAAATTATAAACTTTCAGAAATGACGTGGATCACGTCAGACAACCTGAATTTTAGTCCCACCATTTCCAAGGTTTAATAAAAGGAGTCAGTAAAAAAATTCCTATTAAAAATTATGTCAGCCTGTCAACAAGTTATGTGGCAGTTGAGGGCTTATGGGCTGTTTTTCAAAGAAAGACGAGGTATTTATCCACCTGTTTAGTTTCATTCTCCCCACCAACTATCAGGGCTACTTGAAGTTGCTTAACCTTGGCAACTCAGCCACATTATTTAATATTAAATAGGAATGATATTTACTTGCTCTAAGTTATACAATAATTTTATAATTCAAACTAAATAATAAAGTAATTAAAATATATGACTTTATATAAAATATGTTTACTCTTAATAAAACCTTAAAGTGGAGCCTTAACATGAATTCCTGGGGATAGTTCTGTGGGAGAAATAAATTCACCAGGTAGCTAAGAAAAGAGCTGCCTCGCGTGTCCTGTCAGAGGGTCCGTGTCTAGAATGTGCTGATGTGTTTTATTCGTGCAATAAGCGTGTTCCACGGCACGTATTTTCATAAATGAATTGGTAAATTAACAGAGACAGGTCTTTTCACAAGGGAGATTGAGTAACTGATAAGGACTTGTTATTCTGGAAAAGTTAGTAATAGTTTGTAGGATACTTTGTTCAATTTGTAGTCTTAGCCATGTAACCTCATGTTTTGTTTTTTTTCTTTGATTTTAAAATATTTTATTACATAATCTTTCATGGCACCATCAGGAGTAACAGAAAACGTCATTCCCAGTTCCTACACCACATCCTGAAAACTATGCAGAATATAGAAAGATTTAGAAAATACTTTAGTGAAGGTTACGATGAATATTAGAAATCTTCATGCTCTTCATCTGTTTCCTGCCCTTTCTCCTGAGAAAGACTAACAGCCTAACCGAAATACCCACTGTCCCTCGGGGTCCCCGTGACAGGTGGGACCTGCCCTGCGTGAGTCCTGTCTGGGAAAACAGCACCTCTGTCCGCACGGTGGCTCAATTCACTTCTCCCTCTTGCTTCCACCTAACGTCCTCCCTGCACCCACCGCGTGCTGTAGACCCTGGACTGTGGCCACGACGCACGTCCAAATCCAGCCACTTCCTCCCTCTCCACCTCACCCTCCTCCCTTCCCCGGACTTCCCGAATGACCTTCCTATTTCTGCTCCACTCGGACCCTTCTCAGCTCATCTCCAGACGGCAGTCAGAGAGACCTTGTCAGATCACAATGGGCTGGCGTCACTGATTGCCTCTCAGACCTTACCCCACACCACTTCCCCTTCACGGCCACTCAAGAACTGTGCTCATTTCCCATAAATTGTTAACTGCCAGGCTGTTCTGAGGATGTTGCTTAAAAGGTGTGAGTTGTGTTGCTGCAAAAAAAAAGTTGTGCAAGGAAGGAAGTGCAAGGATGGCAAAGAAGAAAGCCTCGTATCGTGGGTGGACACACATCCCCGTGTACCAACAGTGATTTTTCTGTATGCCTGGCACCCCCTTCCTATGTTGCCTTGCATTTTTTATTGTTCAGTTCTTAACAAGCTATTATTATTAATAGTTGGGTTAAAGTAAGCTTCGATGGGGTTGGCAGACCTTCATTTTGCACCTGCCGCTTCTCTCGTGGTCTCGTCTCAGTGTGGGACCCCACGCAGGGAGCAGAATTCTCACTTTAGCGCGCGGTTAGCTGCATTAAAAAAAACTACAGATTTCTCTTTCCCCAAACATTTCCATATGCATAACATCCACCTTATAAGGAGTGCTTGTTGTTGAACAAAGTGCATTCGGACAAGCTGGGGGCACACGAATCCTTCAGAGCTGCGGTGGTGGTGTGTGGGCTGCTCTGGGCCGCAGCCCCTGTGCAGTGCCTGAACCGCAAGCACGGGACCTGCTGGGGCATCAGTCCCTCCGCAGAGCAATCGTACGGCAGGTGTTTGCGAAATACGTGTGGCCAAAAGGCTCAGCAGCCCTCCGTGGTGCATTTAGAACAGTCTAAACCCTCGCTCTTTGACAGTGGTTCTGACTCCTTGTAGCTTGTGGGAAAAACAGTCTCAGGCCCCACCCAGACCCACCGAGTCAGGGCACGCATGTTATCAGTATTGCCTGGGACGAAGACGTTCGTGAAGGCTTGACAAGTCCTGGCACAAACATTCTTTCTAGAGGTTTGTGATTTATCTCATGGCAAATCTACAACCATGGCTTTAATTTTTTTTTTTTTTTGGCTTAGCACTTTGTATTTTGAAATTAACCCAATCCACAGCAATTAGCACCAAATAAGGTCATGCTTATTGGAAAATTAAGTAGTGACTTTCCATGTGTCAAGAAAGTTGACGCAAGTTGTAATGATCACAAAATGTTTGCATGTGTTAGGCATCCACCCGTAAGTAGGGTTTTTAGTAATATTTTGATCTCATAGACAGCAGGAGGGAGAGCTCTGTTGAAGCAGTATTGATGTGTTTTTTAAAAAGTGATTAGTAATTTTAAGAAGACTATGCACAAGCTAATTTCGTACAGACAACTGCAGAAAGTGGTTATGTATTACTTTGCTTTATATTTAAATAAATACTTGCTAAATTTTAAAAATACACGTAGTGCAACCAATCAAATGATACTAGGACACACTGGTTGAAATCAATTTTCTATTATAGAGAAGGCTTGAATAGCTGCAGAAGAAAGAGAATATTTGGGGTAGAGGGGAAGAGCCCAAAAAAACTAAGGGAAGGGCGTGACAATGGCCTGGCTGGGCTGAGTGGAGACCTAGCGATCGTTTCTGGCTGGAGAATCAGGGAGAGTCAGAGAAGGGTTTTTCTGGGCTTTGAAGACCAAAGAGCATAGTTCACATTCAATGTGGTAGGAAATAGGGAACCACTGTAAATTTTTAAAATGAAAATGCAATTGTGAAAACATTAATGAAGACTAATCCAGTAGTCACAAAATTGGACACGCAAAATTATAAAGGTTCGGGCATCCTTAGTGTTGCAATGAAAGATTCTGCCTGAATTAAGCAGACCGGGTTTGAGAGCTCAACCTCTGAGTGACTGGCTGTTCAGCGCTGAGAATATATAGTAGAACCCAATTGTAGGTGGGAATCCAGAACACTCTCATAGTACAGTTTTTGACTAATGTTTCTATGTGTACATATATAGTTACTCATATACACATATATAGGTTTCGATCAAACATTTTCATATGCTTGCATTGTATATAGTTAAGAAGCAGGCCGGGTGCGGTGGCTCACGCCTGTAATCCTAGCTCTCTGGGGGCCGAGGCGGTCGGATTGTTTGAGCTCAGGAGTTCGAGACCAGCCTGAGCAAGAGCGAGACCCCATCTCTACTAAAAATACAAAGAAATTAATCTGACAACTAGAAATATATAGAAAAAATTAGCTGGGCATGGTGGCGCATGCCTGTAATCCCAGCTACTTGGGAGGCTGAGGCAGTAGGATCACTTGAGCCCAGGAGTTTGAGGTTGCTGTGAGCTGGGCTAACGCCACGGCACTCACTCTAACCAGGGCGACAGAGTGAGACTCTGTCTCAAAATAAAAAAAAAAAAAAAAAAGAACCCTCAGAAATCCATGGAGTTTGAGAAATTGGCTACACTACTATTTTATTTTTTCATTGCACTTAGGCAGAAGCTAAGCAGGAATTCACCTTGCTCTCTTGCTGTTCACATCTGTTGTTCTATTCTTCTCCCCACATCCTCTCTCCATAGAACGTTCCACTGTTCTCCATCCTTGCAGCCCCTGGGCTTCACAGTGGTCCTCCATTTGGGGCCATGTTCCTGTCATATTTGAGGCTCAAGTTGCTCTTTTGGGCTACAGTCTTGGTACCTGTCAGATGCCTCCTGGATGCTCTGCTCAGACCCGATCAGTGCACACTCCTCTCACCTCAAGCGGGTCACGGGAAGCCCCACCACAGAGCACCCTTTACACTCTGTGCCTTACGCTGTGGGCGACCTTCCCCCGGTTGGTCCCAGCGCGTGTGTGGAGTCCAGGTCCTGAAAACACAGTCTGTTCTGAGATAATGGAGATGCGAACTAGGATATCGATGGTGGGAAATGAGAAGACGGTGGGTCTGGGGCACAACTTTCAAATCAGCAGACAATGATTGGCAACCAGTGTGGAGAAAGTGAATCAGACTCAACTGGACTCACTCTGGGAACGTTTGCAGAGGCAGGGAGTCAGGCCGCCGAGATCGGGCAGGCGCCGGGCTGGGACGCGCACGCCTGCGGTGTGGGACGTGGGCGGTGCGCAGCTGGGAACTCGTTAGGCAGCTGGCGACAGAAAGCGGAGTGAGTGGACACCGAGATCTGAGAACCATGCATCTGCAGGTAATAGCCAAAGCCTCAAGGACCTCTGAGCCTTTTGAGGGAAAAATTGAACATCAGTGAGGAAAGAAAAGAGCAAAGTGAATGGTCAGGTCTGGGAACCTGAGAGGCAGCAGAAAGAAAAGGAGCCATTGCGGTCACAGAGGACAGTCACGTGGAAGGAGGAAGGAAAGGTCAGAGGCCAGGATGACCAGTGTGGGTGGTCTTAGATATGCCCGGGAGAAACCCCGCACAGGGCGCCCGGCGTGAAAGGAGCAGCCGGCTCAACGTGGGGTGTCTCTTCTGCTTGTTAAATCCCTCGTGAGATACTGAAAGCCACAAGCTCACTGATGACTTAGTCTTCGTTCTCTTCAGTAAATAGATTACGACAAGCTGATCCTTGCAACTCGTATCTTTATTTGCAGAAGAAATAGGTGTGAATTATGGGTGTAATTTACATAATGTACAGATTACCTGCTTCAGAGAATTATAATATTCTGCATATAATAATAATTTTTCATTTATTGAATACCTACATTGTGTCAACAGAGTGTTAATTGTTTGTACATTTGATATTATTGAATTTTTACAATTACCTTTTGATGTATGGATTAATCTGTGGTCCCCAAACCCCGGACCACAGACCAGTACCAGTCCGTGGCCTGTTGGGGACAGGGCCTCACAGCAGGAGGTGAGCGGCAGGTGAAGCTTCATCTGTGTTTACAGCCCCTCCCCGTCGCGCGCATCACTGCATAAGCTCCGCCTCCTGCCCCCTGGTCCGTGGAGATATTGTCCTCCATGAAACCGGTCCCTGGTGCCAAAAAGGCTGGGGACCGCTGGTATTAATAACCTGAGAGTAATGAGACGATGTCCATTATGTAACTTAACTGAAGCCACACAGCTAGCGAGAGTCTGCAACAAGAAGCGATTGAGAAGTCTGACTTTAAAGCCTGTGCTCATAAACAAAAGATAATTAAAGGATGGATAACTGATCATTTGCCTAAGCAGTTGAGAAATGTAATGCTGTTTTAGTACAATTAAAGAAAAAACAACCAAGAAACTTCATTCCCTTTAGATATACCAAAAATAAGAAAATTCTCCAAATTTTGATAGTGTCATATAATGCCAATACTAATTGGCATTTTTAAAAAAGTGATCTATGACTTCTGTCACATAGCAACCGTGCAAAATTTGGGTAATAAACGAATAGATGAATGAACACTAGATTTTAGCAGGAAACTGTTTTCATCCCATGAACCTGAATTTAGTCTGTGAGAATTATGCCAACCAGTCTTCGTTGAATCAGAAGGGTTATAATTTTATTTTTGATAGTTGCCAACCTCTATTTTAAATCCCATCAAGTAGGCTTTTGTTAAGACACTTAGGGATTAAAAAGTATAGCTCAAAACCAAAAAAATAAAAAAGATTCCCAGTTGTTGATCAGACAACGTAAACCGAGGGGGCCGTCTTAGGTCCTTGGAACCGGGGTGCACGTCTCAAATGCTTTCAGATTTAACAAGTAGCAACAAAGGTTTTCTGTTTCGGTCTCCTGGGTGTGAATCCTTTTACTGCAGGGCTTCATATGTGTTTGCGGAATGGCACCTGTCCCATTTCACCTGACAGAGAAATGCCATTTCATTCTGCGCAAACCCCGAATGAGGATTTTAAGGGAGCTGAACACTGGGTGTGCTTCAGTGAGCAGAAGGGAAATGAGGGTTTGTGAGCACGAACAAATGACTATCTGAGCGCACTATGAGAGAAAGCGATGAGAAAACTAGATATTGGAACATTGTGAGACACAAACAGAATGGAAAACGACGAAATCTGTGGCATTTGCACATTCAGTAAGTTAAGATGAACATTTTTTCCAAAAGCTAGGCAGTCTCCCCGTGGACGCATTGCTTCAACACAAAGATTATTCATTATTATTTTAACTAATAAATAATAATGCCCACAATGATGCCTGCATATCTGTGGTTTTTCTTCTCTATCTACTACAAATGGATTAGTGCAGTGTGCCATACATACACATGTGTGTTCATGCACACACATACACATATATGTTTCTGATGGTTGAAATAGCTGATCTTAAATTTAAACACAAGAGAATTCTTAGACCTTGAATTTTCCAGAAGATTGAATCTTATTGCCACTTAATTTTCTTTTACTTTCTGATAATTTTCCATTATACTTATTTAATATTGTGATAAACAAAGTAGAACCAAAACAACTAACCAAAAAGACTCCAGCTAAACCACAGATAACCTCGCAGAACAGAAAACGGTCCCAGCCAAGAGCTGTAAGATCTACTCTCTGGCCACAGGTGTTACTCAAAGTCGTTGTGCCACGCTAGGCCGGTAATTCATCTTTCCGACTCTCAGTTTCCTTTATCTGTAAAATTATGCTTACATAAACTTGTTCATGAAGTTCTTCCAGCTCTAACACGCTGCATGTATGTGCTCATTAGAAATCTATGTGCAAAAAAGCTTAAATTATCTCAGTTTAAATCCGTGGTGTGAACAATGTCTCTAATGTTGACTGAGTGAAAGGAGACCCTTGATTTAGTTACTGCAAAACTCTTCTTCAGCAAGAGCACCGGAATTGGGTGCAGGATTGTTGGGAATGCCGTCCTCTGCCGGCACCGGTTTCATTGTCGTAGTGTGTAGGCACATAACTTGAGAATTTTTTCCTTGACTCGACGTAGATAAGTCTGGATCGGAGCTTCTGAATTTAAGAAGAAAGTGTTTACACTCAATCTCCCCCACACCTTACTTGTTTTAAAAAATTTCCTCTCGGCGCACGCATCTCTCTTGCACGGCCTTTCACGGGGAAGCCGACCTGCGTCCCAGTGGGCTGTGCCTTCCTTCCGCCCTGGGCGTCTCTCCCTCCTGCCTCCCATATCTTACGTCGTCACACCTCGTTTTCTGACAGACAACTTATAAGCTATTAGTTTGTAATAATAGGTTCGTTGCAGATCTTAGGTAAGTTGTTTGCCTTGTAACGGAACCTGAGCTGGATAATTATAAAGATGTTTTCTGACCATGTTTCCATCGTCTCTCATTGACCTTGAGTGTTCTTAAAATTTTAAAAATGTGTATGCTTATGCCACACCCTAGGAATATAATTAACAGTTTTTGTAAGCATTTGAGATGAAAACTAGGAAAAATATAATGAATGATTCATATTTCTAATAAATAGAAACAATTTCCTACAAGAATAAGACGAATTTGTTCCATCTCTCTTCAGCTGTGTCCTGTGGAATCCCAGAATCCCCAGGAAACGGTTCCTTCACGGGTAACGAGTTCACTTTGGACAGCAAGGTGACCTATGAGTGCAACGAGGGCTTTAAGCTGGAAGCCGGTCAGCAGGCGACGGCGGTGTGCGGGGAGGACGGACTCTGGAGCAACAAGGGGAAGCCGCCCACCTGCAAACGTGAGTGCCCGCGTGTGTTCGCCCATCTTTGTAGGTTTGTGGGAACCGGGTCCAGTGGGGAAAGCGCTGAGTTCCGGGCTGCGGGATCCCCCACCCCACGGTGCGGGTACTTGGGCTCTTTCATCGCAGCAATATTAAAACCAGATTTATTCCGTGTAAAACGCTCCAGCTATTTGAAATGCGCTATGCACTCTCGAAAGTTAGATGGATGCTGTTGGTCCCATCAGTGTAGATACCGTGTAATTTATACCGCCAATCCTCTTCTGAGATGCCGTTTTCAGTTTGGGGAGATGAAATCTAGAGGAAGTTGAGACATTAAGCCCAGCAACAGCCCTCTACACAGATACCAAGACGTAATTCAGCGCGAGTTTTCTTCTTCGTCTCCCGTCGAATTCTAAGTTCTTTGATGCCAAGACAATGTCTAATTTATTTGTGTATTGCCTGTGCTGCACAACACATTGAGGCACAGTGAAGAAAGCACTAATTTGATTTGCAAAGTGAGGTAAGTTTTCTAGAAAGCTGTTTATAGTCTATGATAATATTCTTAAAAGGGTCAAAAGTTTGTGTCCATTCTGGAACCCTAGTCTTACAAAAATAGTGAAGTCTATAATGCAAAGTCAAATAAACGTTCTCTCTCTCTCTTTCTCACACATAGACACACACACACACACACACACACATACAATTTCTTCAGCAAGATTTTCATTGCAGGTATGTTAAAACTAGGCTCAAGTTGGAAATAATGTAACCTCCCACTTTCTCTAAATTAGAGACTATCTAATATTTCTATATATACAATGGTATTTTTGCTGTAGCAGAATAAATTATTTTATTATTGAAGACCATATTAAAGAAAGTGAACTACTTAGATATGAATATATAAATGTCTATGGAAAATAGTTGAATTCTCACCAACAGTTTTTATTTTTTTTGCTATCACTTTCATCATTTTTATTGCATTTCCTTAGATTCAGTTAGGCAATATTGAAACAACAATAGTATTTCCTGGTTATTTTCAACTTAATAAGGTACTGTTTTATTGCAATTAAGTAATGCAGTGGAGAGCTAGGATAGCAAGATACATTGGTATGATTTCTGAGTTCCATCCGAAACAAAATTATTCTCTCAGAATAAGAACTTAATCTGACGGATGGCAATAACACAAATGTTTTGGGTTGATTTGAATAAGAATGACTTCCCAGACATTTAAAGCAGTGCTCATTTTGCACGTAGCCTGGAGATCATTAATGATGATGCCACTTTTAAAGTGTGTATTACCTGCTAGATTTTTCAAATACTTACCTATAAATCTCATTAAAAAAAAAAACCCTGAAAAGGTGGGATACTGGTGACCTTACAAATGAGATGAAAGCTACTAATTTGCAGAGCTGAGGCTTGAATCCTGCTCTCTCTGGTTTTAAATCCTATGACCCTTTCACGATGCCATATTCCTCTACTCTGAGTGTGGTAAAATCCTCTAAGAGCTTTAAAGTAAATACTAGTATCCAGGTTTGACCCCCAGGGATTCTGAGTTAACCACTCTTGGGTGGAGACCAGCCATCTGTTTTTCATAGATTTTTTTTTTAAGTTGTCTGGGTGTTATGCTTAAAATGTCAAGTATATGCTATTCCTATAAAACGGGTTTTATAGGAAAACCCATTTTAAATTTGTATACTCTTTGAGAGAGACTTGATAAATGACAAGGTAACTACATAATATATAAATTTTATTTTCACATCTTTTGTGTTTTTGTTTAATAGACTTTATCTTTTAGAGTTTTAGATTCAAAGCAAAATTGAGTGGAAGGTTCAGAGTGTCCCAGTACACACCCCGCCTCCCCCCCGGCCCCGCAGCACGCACAGCCTCCCCCGCTAAACACACCTCACCCGAGTGGTGTGTGTGCTGCAAAGGATGAACCCACATTGGCATGTCGTCACCCAGAGACCGGGGTTGACACTGGGGCTCACTCCTGGTGCTGACATCCTATGGGTTTGGACGAACGCGGAGTGACACAGATTCACCGTTACAGTGTCACACGGGGGAGATTCTCTGCCCTAAACATCCCTCGTGCTCCATCTGCTCATCCCTCCTCCCCCAGCCCCTGACAACCACTGATCTTGTCACCGTCTCAGGAGTTTTGCCTTTTCTGGAGTGTCATATAGTTGGAATCCCACAGTGAGAAAAGGCTACTGCTTTTTCAGATGGACTCTTTGACTCGGTAACATGCATTTAAGTTTCCTCCATGTCTTGCGTGGCTCTGTAGCTCATTTCTTTTTTTGCTGAAAAATATCCCCTTGTCTGTCTGCACCAGGGTCTATGTACCCATTCACCTGCTGAAGGACGTCTTGGCTGCGTCCAAGTTTTGCAGCTATGAGTAATACTTACATAAACTACTATGCATTCACTTTTACAACCTTTTATGTTTGTGCCTTGTATTTAAATATAAACATTTTAGGTACACATGTAATTTTATACGTGCATACCTGTGTGTGTTTGTGTCTGTATGGGTATGTGTTTGTGTGCATATATATTTGTACCACGAGGCAGCAGATTCTTTCACTGGTAGTTTGTTTCTGTTTTTCTCTGGGGAAAAAAGAAAAGTCATATCAACCTTCACTTTTTTTAGCCTAATTGAAAAACGATGTTTTGTGCTCATCGGGCCTCAATCCCTTTGATCTATTGGTTGGCTTTTCTCTGGCCATCAATAGTGTATAGAAAACCACAAAAAAAAGAGTGAAAAATGGAAGAAAAAGCAGCTGCAATTTCATCAGCCAGAACCAAGCACCTCAACCCTTTAAACACGTTTGAACTATTTTCCTTCCACCCGTGAGAATGAAAAACTGTCGACAAATTAAATTCAGCAGAGTCTATTCATGTTAGCAATGATTCATGCATTGGGCAATCCTCCAAACCAGAAGGGGTTCAGAGAGCCCCACCCCCCGCCCGGGCAGGCGCATCCCTGGGCAGAAGGAAGCAGCTGGATGGGCTGCAGGTGGGCCTGGCTCATGTGGGCGTGGTCTGACCAGCGGGCAGCCTGTGATTGGCTGAGGCTTGGGGACCTGTTACAAGAATATCCTCTTACTAGGTTGCAGTTTGTTTCCATACTAAGTTAGGCTGCAGTTCACAATGGAAGAATGTGAAGATCTGTTGTTCTCATTAATCCAATCAAGAAAGATGGGCATAATATATGAATTAAGAACAAGCATACTTCGAGGTGGGGGAGGAAGGGTACTCCAGCCAGAGCGAAGTGCCGTGCTGAAGCCAGGTGTCTGTTTGCACCAGGTAGAAAAGATTTACTGGGACCGTCGCCTTAGGTGTGTCTCCACTGGTGAGAGGCTGGGTCCTAAACAGCCTTTGTTCACAGTGAGCTAGAACCAGGTAGCATGACTCTAAGGATGCAAGTTGTTTTCAAGGTGACTGTGAGCAAGGAAAGTTTTAAGGAAATCACTTTCCCGTTGCTGAGCATCCGTGTTTACTCTTCCCTCGCGTCCCTGTTGGCGTGGGTTCTCTCAACCAGGGTGTCTCTCTTCTCCATCCTTCTCAAGCGTGCTTTAGAAAAGAGAGGCTTCATTGTAACCTGCTGGGATGCCTTGCAGCACCTGGGACCTAGACTCATTATGCAGACACTGGAGTCAAACCGGGGCATTGGTACAAGGAAAGAGCAAGGCAGAGAACACAGAGCTCAGGAAAATATTTATTCGATTCTTTAATGAAGGTGACATTGCAGCACAGCAAGGGAACAGATGGTCTCTTCAAAAATGGTCCAAGTGGGTATCGGCATGGGGAAAACGAAACTTGACCCTGTATCATAGAGCGTACAAAATCTATGCAAGGTGGTAAAGACCTCAGCGCGAAAGGTAAAATGCAAAGTGCTAAAAACGCAGCGTCATGGATCCGACCATCCCGCCGACATGAGCCTGGCTCAGCGAAGCCTGCATGAGGAAGTCCGCTTCCCCGTAACAGAGGGAAACGGATACAATCGGCTGTTAAGTTTCAGCATGTCTGTTCCTCAAAACACGCGACCAAGAGCTTGGTAAAGGCGAGCCCAGAACAGGCGAAGTTATTTGAAGGGCACGTGTGAAACAAATACTATCTAAAAAATTCCAGAAAGAAAAATGCAGAAAATCTAGTAGTTGGCACTACACTGCCCCCCCCCACCAGAATTTATAACTTTGTAAAACAAAAAAGACAGAAGACACCAGGTGTTGAAAAGAATGCTAAACAACTGAAACTCAAATGCATTGTTGGTGACAGTGTACGTTGATGTATTCATTTTGGAAAAATAAAATATTTGGTGGCATCTGCTAAACCTGAAAATAACTCATGAGCCAAGATTCCCACTCCTAGAAACATGTGCATGAGTATGTTTATCTAAAAATTACCTAAGAGAAATAAATCTAAGGATTATTTTCATATTAGCATTTTTTTCATATTTTAAACCTCATTGATATTACTGTGATAATATCAAAAAGGCCTATTTTTTTAAAGTTTATTTGCACATAGTGTTTATAAATTACCGAGAGAAGACTAAATGAGATTTTTGTAACATTTTTGGTTATGTTTGACTCAATTATAATGAACTTGTGTAGAATTTAAATGTAAAATATATTTATACTATGATTCTGAAAGAAACTATGGTTTCTCTAGCCAATTCTTCCAGGTTTAGTAAATTAAGCAATCTGGTCACTTTTGTTGGTAATTGATTGTGGTGGATGTTAGCTAATTAGATGCTTCATATTTAGGGAAGTGGTCTGGTCCCTAACTCCATGTACTTTATTTTAAATCTTATTGTGCTTTTCAGAAAAATACACTCACATGCAGCCAAAGCTTTGCATATATTTTCAGCATATTTATAAATTCCTTGAAGTATACCCTAATATTATTATACGACTGCTACCAGTACTGTTGCTGCTACTGCTACTATTACTACCGCTATTAGAATTGTTACCACTTAGTAACTGTTACGACTGTTACTACTGCTACTATTTCTACTGCTATTACAATTGCTACCACTGCTCTTTAATAAGTAACTACTATATCCCAGGCCTTTTCCTGGAGGCACAAGTAGATTATCTCCTTCAACGTTTGTTAAACATCTTTCTGAACAGTATCAATGCAGTGTGCCTGTATGTGTCTGTGTGCTTACAAATCCGGTAATATGCAGATATACTACATATGTGTGTTTCCTAGACAGGAAGACGTGAGAGCATCTGATTTTCTGAAAATTAGTGTCCAAGCTGGTTTTCAATTACACAGTTACTATCCCAAGTTCCTCAGAGGATATCGAGGCAAATTACTTGTACGATTTCTATACGTATGTGCTCATTACCCTGGTGAAAATTTTCAGCTCCCGCGCACCACATACCTTGTGGAAGGGATTTGCCCCTTTGCGTCTCAGTCTGAAGGCAGCTTTCCAACACATCCGTAATGAGGCAGTTGGGAGCATTTTGCATATGGGATCATTCCCACGGGATCATGTGGGTCACAGAGGAACTCTGAAATCACATGGGACGGCATTGATTTTTCCCGGCACGATCGGCTTCCTAGAGCAGGCTCTGACCACGCAAAGCAAGCAGGGTCTGATCTCTGGAGGAAAAAATGATGAATGACACTGAGTATGTTTCCCTCCTAGCGGTCCCTTGCCCCAGCATCGAAGCTCAGCTCTCGGAACACGTCATCTGGAGGCTGGTTTCGGGATCGCTGAATGAGTATGGAGCCCAGGTGTTGCTGAGCTGCAGCCCTGGCTACTATTTGGAGGGCCGGAGGCTCGTTCAGTGCCAAGCTAACGGGACATGGAGCGTCGGAGAGGAGAGGCCCGGCTGTAAAGGTAAGTGATGAGCAGAGTCCTCCCAGGTGCGAAATTACTGAATTACTCACATCCGTGGCATCCCCTTCAATGGCATTATACTCTGTCATCGTCCTGTAGATCAAAACTAGTCCTGTAGGCCAAAGGCACATGGCGTGCCTTTCATTCCAAGGACAAATATGTATTTTTATGTGACATTCTTAAAACATACGACTGCTGGATTAGAAGTTAAATGTTGCCCTTTCCTTGTTCGTGATTATATTTTATAAACTTTAAAGTATTAGAACATTCAAATATTTCAAATCAGCTCAAAAACAAAGCAGGCCTATGTTTCAAAAGATAACTCTTACTCCACACACTGACTGTTCGAAAGTTCTAATTAGGGTCTTGGGAAATGGTGTTTATGCTGAAGATATCGTGTTCTCGAATAATGACTGTCTGGAAGGGAAGATGATTATTCTCTTAGGTACAAGATAAGTGGTTAAGGCTTTGAGCGAGTTTCATACGAAATATGAATAATCAGAAAAAATAAAACAATATTGGTATTGTTCAGAGCACTGTTTGATTCAGACACACTTAATAATACAATCTGCAGTTGATTGTTCGCAGGAAATTATCATGCAGAGGAACAAGTAGTTAGACCAGCGTGTAATTCATGAGGTACGCAGCTTAGTAAGAATAAACCAGAATTCAAACAAAGAAAAAGACACAACAATGAATGCTTAGCTACCTTCGATGCTAATTTTAATTCGATGTTTAATAGAACAAATGTTAATTGTGCACGTAATACAGACTCTTCACCAGGAACACAAGGAAATGAGGAAGGATCGCTGACCTCAAGGAGTTGTGAGTCCTGGTTTCCCCAGGATAGCCGCGCCTGAAGCCTCTTTCCCGGGGAATTGTCAGTGGTTCCTTGTCACTCTGACAAGTGTCCTGGTTTGCACGATTAATGACCTGGTCACAGAGTTTGTAGTGAATTCCTCTCTGCTACACTTCCTCCCCGTGGTAAGCGCCTCCTCCCGACATGCTTGCTGGTCCTCCACATCTACCCACCCTGGAATGTCAACCTGTGACCTGGAGACTCCAGCGGTAGGGCCACCGAGGCGCGATGAGAAGGGTTTGGAAGCACTTACCTTGTGCCTCTTTCGGACTCTTCCAGCCAACACCATTTTGTCGGTTTCAAACCAGAAACAGGATCTTAAAGATAGACCCCACTGACTCCCCGGAGCTGGGGCGTTCTCACAGGCTTCTGCAGACGCAACAAGCCCAACATGGCTGCTGCTTGTCTTCCTAATTCCCCAGGGACGCCCAGCTACGAAGGTCCTGTCTGCCCAGGGCAGGGGCAGGCTGGATGGATACCGGCTGTGCCACAGCCTTTCACGCTAACGGGTCAAGCCGCCATTCCGGAAGAATTTACTCTTACGTTTGAGAGCCTTCTGTGTAAGGGAATGGTCACAGAAACCAGGCTCCCCTGAGTCTTGCCCCAAACTCATTGCAACAAGGCACCAACTTCGCTGGGGGAAGAAAGCAAAGTCCTTGATTAGTATTTCTGCGTCCAGCCTCCGACATTCTAGAAAGTCTGTTTTCCTGACTCTAATCTCACCCTCTGTATGCTGGTGGTTCTGATGCAGAGTTTGGCACAGGGACAGCGACCACTCATCCATTCTTTTCCTGTACCCCGCCGTCTCGGGACACGTGTTTATTTTGTAAACTGACGTCTGTCCGTGGACGCACACGGCCTGGGCACAGCCGTCCTCGCACTTGGTGATTTGTCTCTTGAATGTCATCATGGACATGTGGCAGTTTCCCAGAATCGGTGGATTCTAACTGAAGTCATTCTTTGCTTTTTTTGTTCTTGTGTTTTGATCAGTGTTTGCAGTTCAGATGGTCACAATTTGGCCAGGGGGGGTCCCTCTCACACAGCTTCTTCATTTTGTCCTTCTGACACCTCTAAAAGGTCCTTGTGTTGCCAAAGAGACAGGACAGTCTGTGCTCCTCCTGACTATTTCTTACCAGACATGGAATCAGCCGTTCTCCAAGGAGCCCTGGAGCCTTCTGGTGGAAAACGGGATTAGAGACAAAATCTGTGCCGGGGGAAGGTGTTCTATCGCACATGTGACCAACGGGAAAGGTGACGTGGAGTTTACTGTCACCCTTTGACCCAGCTGACACTTTTCTGTCTGTTTTCTTTTACCCCCAAAAGGCCTGATGTTGATACTGTTGAATTTATTTCTGTTTCTACTTTTTTTTTTTTTTTTTTTGCTGAATTTCTCAATAACAAAAGAGCTTGTGAAAGCTTTTTTCCTCTTTTAGGAAATATAAGTGTCTTATTAGATATGGGAATACTTGACTTTGTGTTTAAATTGTGGTGCTGTCTGAAATTTCAGAAGATTCTATCACCCACGACGCCCCTTCTTCCCTCTTGCCTAAGTGTTTTGGAAACGACATCAGAGTACAGGAGTCTAGAAACCTCCGCCATCAACATATGCAGTAAGCCCTCTACGAAAAATGCATCACTCAGAACACCCTAACGTTGAATTTTCTTGATAATACGCACAAGTAAAGGCCCAACTAGCATCAGATGCCACCAGAGACAGCTCATTGCCCCAGAGACAGCTGATTTCATGTTTGACCATTTTCGCTTTGAGTGAGACCTCCCTTTTGACTTATATCCAGTGACTGATCTTGGATCTATATCTCTAAGCCTAATAAAACAATTCCAGACTCTGGTCTACACAGCATGCCTTCCTGTATTTGAAAACAGCCGCTGTGAGTCCTCTGAGCCTTCTGTTCGTGGTAAAGAGCCCCCACCCCCCACGCCAGCTACGCCGGTCACTCACTGCTCTCGAGGGTCTGCAGGTCCATCAGCCTTTTCCCAGCCAGAACATATTTGAAAGCACCTGCTCTTGACCTGGTACTTACTGATCATACCACAAGTAATATCCGTATTTTGGATAGGAACGCTGTTTTTACGGGTATGAGAAATAATATGCTACGTTGAGGTTTTTTTTAAATTAGAGTAAATTTCAACGTGGATGGTAGAAGGGAAGGAAAGGGGAAAGGAGGTTTCCTGCGGGAAGGGAGGCAATGGCTTGGGGTCCACGGTCATCAAGAGAAAACGCGCTGTGGCTGGCACGTTGGGGACGTGCTGGACGCCGCCGGCGGAGCATCTTGCGCGGGCGAGGACTCGCTCTGAGAGTTCGAGGGAGGCATGTGGGATTGTGAATATTGTTAACAGTCCATTTTTAGTGGAAGAGGAAAAAAGCAATGAATTCATATTTTAGAAACTTCGGGGGAGAGAGTAACATGGAAATGAGGCCTTCTCTGTGCTGTCTGCAAAGGCCGTTTTTAGTGGTTCTTGCTTTCTGTGAGGCTCGTTTCCCCAAATTGTCGCTGCCGTCCTCATCGGGGTGTCGGGTTTGCTACCCAAGGAAACGCTAGCCCAGAACCCCCTTATCCAGCCACTGGAAGGCTAACACTTTGCTCTATTAGTTCTTTACAATGCAGTAAACCTTACTGGGGAAAAAATTTAAAATAGTCACCAGAATGTTTTTAACAGCGCCTTAAAGGATAGAAAGACCTGCAACAGCGGAGGGAGGCTGCCTGGGTCCATCAGGAGCACTGAGACCTCCAAGAGGAATCGTACTCAAATCGCATTGTTATTTGATGCTTTCCTGGCAAGCAAGCCCTGGAGTTTCACACAAGATCCAATTATCTTAAATGGCGACAAATGGATCTTTAAATATCATAGTTCAAGGTGAAGTTCACGCTATGTTTGGAAAAAGGCTTAATGAAAAGTTCATGACAAATGGTAAAAATATAAATCCTGCTCGAATTCATTGACATTTGGTACAGCAAACATGTTAGCAATATCACCAAAGGCATCAGATATGACACTCTAAGAATTTAACAATCCCCAGAACTAATAAATCATAGAGGCTTTTTCAATGACAATAATGTTCTGATCGTGATGCACGCCCAGGCTGAGCTTCCAAACTTCCGCTGAGCAACCACCCTGAGAACCTGGCCTGGCCGTGTCTGTCCGACCTTTTAAACTGAGCCTGGGTTGCCCATCTTAGAGTGAAATCAGCTGCATTAAAAGGGACGATCTCAGTGGTACATACATAAAATGTTTTCTTCCCTTACCTTTAGAGATTTTTGCACTTTTTATTCAATGTACTGAATAGGTCTTGATTTATTACTAATCCTGAGTGAGCCTGATTAAGCACTTACATCATCCTCCCTTTGAGTCCAATGCACGACCTACGTGGTAGCCGCTACTATCCCCCCATAACAGGGCCCGGTGACGTTTAGGAAGTTGGCCAGACTCGCCCAGCTGGTACTTGGAGAACTAGGCTTGAGCCCGGGCAGCCCACAGCAGAATCCGTGTTTTGCGTCGCTGTGTCTTATTGGCTCCTGTCAGTTTACTATTAATAAGGACTCGGGAGTGTTTGCCACCTGCCAGCTTTGCCCTGAGCACCGAGCAAATCGGAACTCTCGGGGCGCTCTTCACCCTGCACTTTGAGTGGTTTTCCTAACACTTTCATTCTTACCTGAACCCCCGTGATATTCTGAAATTTAAAATAAATACATAAATAAAAGAGTCAAAATTTAAAACGCACGCGAGCCTCTGATGCGAGGCTGCCCCTGCTGGCTTTGTGGCTTCCTTCCTTCTCTGAGATGCTGCGGTTTTCTGTGCTGAAGCGTCTGTGGATCTGGAGCGCGGAGACTCAAGCACTGTAATAAGGACACGCAACAGGTGCCCGCGAGTCTGTCTCCTAAACTGGAGCACGTCTGTGGGCGGCAGGGGCCGTGAGCAGCAGTCGTGCTGGAACAGCAGGTGTGAACGTGGGGAGCAGGGTCACCACGCCCGCGGCCACCTGAGGTCTAGCTCGTACATCCAGCTTTTAATGTTCTGAACGGCTCCACACGTCCTGCGTTGTCTGTGCTCTTCCAGAGCAGCAACTGACGCAAATGACTGAAAGAACAGAGCAGCTCCACACCACTGCAGCCGGGAGTCCTGGGTCTCAGTACCGCTTGCTCTGCCCTGGCCGATCGATTCTGGCGTCGACAATTCACATCCCTCACGTCTAGTGGGCTCACGGAGGGGCTCACTACGATGACATCGTCCTTGGGCTCACAGAGGGATTTGCTACGATGACATCATCCTTGGGCTCACGGAGGGGTTTGCTACAATGACATCATCCTTGGGATCACGGAGGGGTTTGCTACGATGACATCATCCTTGGGATCCATACGGGCAGAAAAGCAGACAGATTGCCAACTTATTCGATGCACATGCTCATAGGTGGATGAGTTCGTGTGCTGTGTACTTTTTCAAGAAAGGTTTAGCCGCTTGTGAGGATGAAGATAAAATAATAGGTAATTGAAGGGATCTAGAATGTTTGGAACCCACTCTAAGCTTTTAAGTTTTTATTTCAAGAATATGAGAGAAGGAACACTAAGCCGCCTAGATGACTGGTCTACCCAGCCCTAAGCAGACATCGCTGGTCCATGTTTCTCATGAAAATTAAGACTAAAGATTGACTTTTTTTTTTTTAAGGACAAGAGTAATCTACAAATGTCGACATCTGAAATGATGTTCACTTTGTCTTTTTTTTCTTCTAGTGATCTCATGTGGAAGCCTGTCTTTTCCCCCAAACGGTAACAAGATCGGAACGCTGACAGTTTACGGAGCCACAGCTATTTTTACCTGCAACACGGGCTACACGCTCGTGGGCTCTCACGTCAGAGAGTGCTTGGCAAACGGACTCTGGAGTGGGACCGAAACGCGATGTCTGGGTAACTTCATCTATGTTCTGGCACCTCTTTAATTCAAATGAAATTTTAAAGCTAGATGATGGCTGGTAACATACACGACTTATTGCTATAAATGTCGTAGAAGAGTGTTACTAAATCCTACCTGGGGTCCTAATGCTGCAATTCACAATATGACTTCTTCTCTGAGCACCTAAAGGGATTTTATTTGTAATGCGAACAATAAATAGAGGTCACATATTGCCATAAGTGACATAAAGACTCTTTTGCAGAATGCAGAAAACGTAATTATACTCAAATGTTATCATAATTTGAAGGCACACAAAAGTGAATTTCAAAAATATTATATAAAAATTTAAATATGTCAGCAAATTAAAGTGATATTAATCAAAATCAATGTAAGCACAGTACATTATTGAAAAGGGAATGTGCCTGCAATAATTCGGCCTTCTTTTTTTCCCCAAATATTAGATTATCCAGCATGATAATTTAAAAAATGAGTTGAAAAATGTTTTGAATAAATGCATGAAAATTCTTAAATAAGCAGTTTAACCTATAGTAGCTACTAAAAGGTGCTCCTGGTAGGGTTACCAGTCATTTGTTAAATACTTTAACTGGCTAAGTCCTTTGGAACCTTCTCCGTGATTTTTCTGTAACGTTGTAATCATGCAAAGCCACAGAAGCTGGAAGGTTTAATCTTCTGAATCTTCATGAGCTAGGATCACTTCAGGAACTAAGCCAGGACCAGGGAAATTTGAATAATAAAGCCTGCTTTTTTATTTGGGACAATTCGAAGAGAAAGGCTGAAAGTTGTAAACCCCAAGAAAACCAACCACTAAAAGAAGGTTCTCACACGTATACATGAAATATAGTACTTATATGAATGCTACTTGAATACTCTCTCTGTTTATATATATGTAATTTTATTATTGAATGTATTCAATGCATTATATATTACTGAACACACAAACACACACACACACACACACACACACACACATATCTTGTTGTTGGATGTAGTCATTGCGGTCTTCAGCCAACTGTGAAATTTCCTTGGAATGTATGTGGTACTTCATGTAGAGGGTCACAAGTGCTTCTGAGATTTTTTACGCATTCCTCAATGTTCTTGTGAAATTGGTCAGCCCCAGAGTAGCGCTCTCCCGGGGGCAGCTTTGGTGCGGACTAGATCCTCTCTGTCGACTTCAGTGGAAGTCGTCACTACAGAAGGGAACTGGGCGATCTAAGACACTTACATCTCTGGTAGTAATTGTAAGGATGGGAATTAATAACAACTTACACTTCGTTACTGCTCTACTGCTTACAAACACGCCCCTAACCTTGTCTTATTGGTGGTTACCGATACAGGATGTGGCAAAGGCCACTGTCGGAGCCTTGGGGAATTTCAGCGGCAGGTTCGGTTTGTATAACTGTTAATTCATGGGTCAGCACAAGTCTTATTGGTCCGCAATAAACCCTTACCTACCTCTGTTATTCTTCTGCGTGAAGGTCAGGACTTTGATAGGGAAACAGGGAGATGTGCACTGAATAGCTGGCTGTCTGGAGATGCCCCCAGACGCAGCCTCAGTGGTACACAACACCTCCCGGAAGCTTTGGGAAGACGATTTGCTCAGAAATGAGTCCATTTGCTCAGAAGAAAATTAAACTGAAAATAAGGAGGAAGAAAAAAGCCCAGATTATAATGTATAAAATGTTAGTGTTTTAGGAATCAGATACAGCATTTAAGAAACAATACAATGGCAGGAGGCACAGAGTATTTAAAAAAACAATTAGAGAAGGATTAGAAATGACACATAGCCACCTATGCGCACACACTAATGGGTAACTCATGAATAATATGTTTAGTGTGAAGATTTTAAATACGGTTTTGCAGCTGCCACTGAGACGGGAAGGGTTAAGATTCTTAACACATGGGATTTGGTGGTGAAGCGTCTCCGTTTACCAGAGAGAGACTGCTAGTGCAGCAAGCGTGGCCCAGCAAGAACACGTGTCCACGGGGAACCGTGAGTCTGTGTGGGACGGTGGGGAGGACGGGCAGAGGAGCAGGGGTGGCGCCATTGCTGGAAAAGATTAAATAATGCTCAGGCAGATGAAGGGAATTGAGGCTCCCACACACTCAGTCTGGCACAGATATTTAGTGGAGTAGAAATTAGAAACCTCAATTATCCAAACATTAACTAGCTGCTTGATTTGGAGACAATAATTTTGAATGATGTTGTTTATTGATGACTTAAAAATTGCCTGATGTTTTTTAGATTTATCTTATTGAATCCTCATGAGAACATATGGCCAGTGCTTACTACTCCTATTTACAGATAAGAAAATAGCATGGAGAAGTGAGGAATGTGCCCAACATCATTAAACCAATAAATCTCAAAAGCAGCTTTTACATCTGAGCTGTTGGATTATAGAACACAGACTTCTGCACCTATAACTAGTGCTTCCGAGTAAATTTTGGGCTCCTTTGTCAATGTTCTCTCTCGAAAGGGGGGTATAGTATGAGCCGGTTGCTCCGTTGTGCTGGTTCTGACCAGGCTGCTGGCTGAGCAGAAGTGGAACGAGCTGGGTCACAGCACTGTGGTCCTGCGTCACTCCTGACCCCAAGGCACCTGCCCAGACAGGATGTAAATAAATACTGAAGATCCAGAAACACCCTTTCTAAAGAATATTCCTAAACACGCCTCTCATAGCTGCATCAAACAAAAACATGGATCCACGCTCGCATGTTGTCCTGCGAAACCATGAACACGCATCTCCAAAGTTACTTACAAAGAATATGTTGAGTATCTGCTCTACGTATCACCCAGTTAATGAACAGTTTTTGACAGCTAACTGCTTCTCTAAAATCACACTATATGTGTGTCTGACTCTAGAGTACGTCCCTTTAATAATGTCCCACAAAGAACATTGCCAACAACTCAGCACTGTCTTTCAGAGTCCGCTCAGCTGGTTCTGATACTGTTCTAGGCAGGAGGCTCAACTTCATTAGACATTCAGACATTCTGAAGTTCTCTTTAATAAACTTCTTATCATTCTGCAGGCCAGTTTTTGATGAAAAAAATACAAAAAACAGGTTATAACCTCTGTGTTGTCATAATAATGCTTCTTAACAGAAAAGACGGAACAGAAGAGGACATTGAGGTCTTTTTTCTGCTTTGTTTCTGTCTTCTGTGGTTTTAGTACCGACTTCAGTGCGTGAATTTGGTTCTCACTTCAAACATAATTTACAGGGCCTTTTTATGGTCCTGAATATTTTACAGTATTTCCAGCTCGTGTTGGATTTGTCACTATACTGTCCTTAAAACTATATTTCATTCTCTTAAACATGTCCTGGGACAGGCAATCTGCTTGCAAATTGAATTTCTTGCAGAAAACCTGGTGTGCACTGTGTCTGTGATAGGGCCTAATGATACCATGCCCTATCATTAGGGCGTGATGATGATACTAGCTGAAAGAGTGAACCTAACATTCGGTGACAGATTCAGGAACCCAAATTTTAACGATAGGCCAAATACATAAGAAAATAATAGGAGTTAATGTAAAATTTCCCTCAAGGTAAAAAAAATAAAATAACTTCAAATGTGTATGATGAGAAGACAATTCTGAAATCATAGGCATAAAAGCAAAGAAATTGAGTATTTTGGATAAGAGGAGGCCCAGGCGTGCAGTGTGGTCTGATACGACTTCGTCTGAGTCTTGCTGGTGACATATACCCTCCCTGTGTTGGCTCACGCGCCTCGTATCCAGAATTACGATTTCAGTTCTGTAAAATCGTTTCAGTGGGCTGTTGAGGAATTGATATGTGTCTGTGGTGAAAGATTTGGTGACCATGATCTCTGAGGAAGGAGAAATTTTGATATTGATTTGGCTGAAAGAAGAGTTAGGCAGTTATTAATAGCCATTTTCAAATGTTTAAAACACTATTAGGTGAAAGATGGAGTAAACCAGTTGTGAAAAATCGTTTTCCATATCAATGCCAGCCCTGATGGATGGGCAGAGTCTCCACGAAAACTCCACTGAGATCTAAGTATTAATAATGGATCTGCGGGTAGGAAAAAAGGAATAAAAAATAAAATTAATTTCATACCTCTTCCAAGAGCAAGGACTGGGGTTGGTGCTGACATCGGCAATACGTATTTTCATTCATTGATTTGTAATAGCAGATACTGTGTACAGGAAAAAAATAGCTTTTGGACTCAATATAAGAAACACCTCCCCTTATTTATGTATTTTTTTAACGTGGTAGGTCTGTCCGGCAATGCAATGAGGACTTTATGCAGAAGACAGCGCCCCGTGGTAGTTTTTTGGGTAAAGTTCCCCATGCTCTGGGCTGGATTAGCCTAGATCTGCTACGTTTTCCGTGGTAAAGCAAGATCCCTTGGCAAAAGCATTGTTCCAAACTATGGTGCAGATCTTGTTTACTTTTAGGACTACTAGAAAGAAGGCTGTTTTCTGAGATTGTGCCTCTGTTTCACATGGAACATGGATCATGTTTCCAGTGACTTCCACCATGGGAGAACATGCTAGAATCCTTGATCATCGCAGCCAAAACCGCCACACACAGGAACGTACAGCACTTCCACAGGCTGAGTCTATGAATGTCAGCTTTTGGAGGGCTGTATGTTAGGAGAGGAAGGATAATTCTCCCTGCCCAGTATGCAAGAACTGAATTTATCCTGTGTTTGAGGTCTCCAGTCTGAATGCTAAGCAGAATCTTTGCGAGAGGATGGAGTATGTGCGTAAACACATGTAGCTGAATTTTAGGCAAAGTAGTGCATAGGCACATCCAAGTACATTCTTATAAAATTCAGCCCACCCTTCATCAACACTGTCATTCCTGTGCTGTCACCGGGGTCTCCCAGCGTTCTGTAAATTACTGAGGACTTGTTCTCTTTCACCGTCTGTGCTCTGTAACGCTACAGGTCTCTCCTGAGAACACTGGCCCCGTATCTAATCTCTCAGGCACCTTCTAATCCATCAGGGAAGTTTTGTCGTCCTCATTCTTCCTTAATTATTTTCTTCTGTTTGTCTTCCCTGTGGTAGTTTACTTGAACCAACAGAGAGAACACAGACAAGAAAGAGATTACACATTTATAATCCGTGCCCCCTGTTGGAGAACCTGCATGAATCTTTTGATAAGTCACCTCATTTGGACTTTTCAACACATGATTACCTATCCTCTCCCCCACTCCGTTACCTCTTTAATCTGTAGTATTCAAGATGTTGGTGATAGATGGAGACACTTCCCACGTAAAGGGCATTATCTTTTTTTCATTGCATTGTTCTGTTACCATTTGAAATAGTTCGCATTTGCTGCACTGCAATGACCTATGAGGAGATGAATTCTTTTTGTAAATATAATGTTATGGTGACACTGATATCCTAGAAGAGCTAGATGACATGATTCAAAATAATATTTTTAGACCATTCTTCATAATTCTCAGAGAATCAAATTGAAATGTATTCTTCAAATGCCTTGTATTTTTTGAGAGATCCACATACAAATGTTTACTAAAACAATTGATCGAGATAAGTTTATAGTACAGCAAAAAGATGGTTTAGAGTGGGAAGATTAATCCACCCCCTTTGGTCTTTGCTGTACAATCTCAAGTGTGAAATGTGTGCTGTGTATTAGTCGGAGAGACACCCACGGCCAATCTTCATATTTTGCAAATGCATTATCAGTGGCTAGGGATAAACGTGGCAAAATCTCAGCCCTAAGTGTTTACGTTTATATTTCTGAATATAGAATATCTAGTGATATTCTTTTAGTTCCTGGAGAACGATTCCATTGCATGAAAAATTACTTTTACAGGATTCTTCTTTTTATGGAATTTATACTCTAAGGAATAAATAAGGTAAATTCCAAGTAGCTTTAATAAAACCTCGGCAATAATGAAAGGCAATAGGGAGATGTAAACAAAGTACTTCAGCAACCTGGTGAGGGTGGGCGGGACTGAGAGACGGTTAGAGGATGGGGAATGGAGGAAGCCTTCCCCTTTGATCACTGGCAGAATTCCTGCAAACAGAAAAAGAATAAAGTTATTCTAGAAACAGAGCCACAGACACTGGCAGCGGCATAGATGTGGAATAACGCAGAGGTGATCTTGGCGCCACAGCGAGGCTGAGTTTCCTGCGCTAAGCCTGTTCTGGAGTAGAGCTGCTTCCTCGTAGCCATGGCAGCCTGGATAACGGGGCCACTGGATGTGGGAAAGAAGTGATCTGATATCACGGACACCTGCTCTAGGTCAGGTGCTGAGCTGAATCCCATTCCACAGAACGTGATGTCACACTCAGAACTCACAAATAGTGGAGGTAAACAGGTGAGAAAAATTATGATGCTAATCGCTAAATTCTAAACGAAACAAAGCAAAACTGGAAGACTAAGTATTTGAAATAGATGGTACTGAAGATGATTCTCCTGTTATAGGGGAAGCTTAAACAAGGGAGGTATTTGTGTTGTGTAGAAATGAGCAGTAATTTCTCCAGTGTTTGTGGGAGACTGCACACACAGGGCAGGTTGGAGATGAGGT